>BPVZ01000058.1:1710957-1728851 GCA_020521535.1 Rubroshorea leprosula | reverse complement strand
TGAAAAGCGAAGGAAAATCAAAACTTCTTGTTTCAGATTAGTTCGTAAAAGTCTTTGATCAAAGAAAAAGGGACCATTGTCAGAGAAAAAGGGCACGATTAAGGGCGCGAAAAGGACAGAAAGTTTGGTGAGTGGCTTTATGTTGTCAATAAAATTCATTTTTCTATCATTCTTTATGGATTTTTGAGTTTTCTTCAAAAATGTTGTTCTTTTGTGTCCCACCAATTGTGTCCCACCATCAGTGTCTCATGTTATTGGAAGATGTTTCCTTCTTTGTGCATTGTGTTGTCTTATTATGTTAGTTTAATTAATTAAGTAATTAATTAATAATATTAATTTATTTGTTGTACAGTAATGGGGGACCAAAGTGGGGGTATTATATGGTTCAATTATGGTGGGCGTTTTGTACAGGGACCACCATTTAGATATGTAGGGGGTGTACGAGAGGATGTTCCATATGATACGGATAGGTTGAATTCATTTATTATTACTGACTATGTTGTTAAACAAGGTTATGATCGAGTTTCAATTAAAGACATTTACTATATGCAACCTTGGATGGATATGCCAGAAGGATTAGTTTCTTGTAATTCAGATAGTGTAATTAGGGAGATGAATGATATAATTTCATATGTTGGCAATGTGGAGTTGTATGTAGACCATGACATCAATATACCTGAGATTGTTGAGGGTCCACTATTGCTCACAAGACCAATACGTAATGATAAGGAAGTGTTAGATGCTGAAGATGAAGGTGACAATAGTGATAGTGATGTTTCTGTGCATGGGGATGAGGGTAATTTAGGAAGTGAAAAAAGTAGTGATCTCAATAGTGGTAGTGATAATGTGACAATTATTGATTGGGAGACAAGTTCAAATGATAGTGCATGGTCATTAGGGAGTGACAACACTGATGATGAGCAAGTCAATATTGCTGAGTTGACTCAAGAGGTTAGGAAGAGAAGGAGAAATGCCATAAGAAGCAATAGAAACAAGGCAAATGTGCATACTGCAACTAGGAATGAGCAAGAAGATGATCATGTTGAAGAACCTATAGTCACTCATGAGCAACCAATTGTCTAGCAACAACAGCAACTTGTAGTCATAGATGATCAAGCTATTATCACAGATGTTGCTGGTATAGAACAAATTGCAAGGGAAACATTCAGTAAAGGTAAAAAAAAAAAAAGAAATGTGTTGCTCAGCATAAAGTGAGACAAGGTGGTGGGAATAGGGTGATAAGAGGTGATCCAGTTGACAACACACAACAACTACCTGTCAGTGATGACAATGGCTTCTTTACATATGAAGAAGACATGGAGTCTGATTATGCCGATAGTGATGATCCTAGTGCTCGGGAATTTCATTGGAATTCAGATGATGAGGATGACATCTTTATGCAACTAGATCATGTTGTTGGCAGAAATGTCTATCAGACCTACTATAACCCAAAATGGAAGGTCCCATATTTTGATATTGGGATGAGGTTCAAAGATGCAAACCAATTTAGAATGGCAGTTTGTAAATACTCCATACAAAAGCAAGCTCAACTGCAAAAGGTCAGAAATGAACGTACTAGGGTGAGGTTCAGATGCCAAACAGGGTGCAAATGGGAGTTGTTTGCCTCTTATGACCCAAAATATGAGTGTTTGTGGTGAAGACATACTATAGGGAGCATAGATGCTTCAAATCTTATGACAATGAGCTTGTAACTTACAAGGTTGTAGCAGATCTTTTTAAAGGAAGGATTTATAAAGCACCATTTACAAAGCCATCCGAGATTGTTAAGTGGTGCAAGACTAAAATTAAAGGGAACATCACACTTGACAAGGCAGAAAAGGCAAAGAAGCATGTTATGACACAATTGGATGGTAGCTATGTTGATGAATATAAATACTTGAAGAGCTACACCAAAATATTGAAGGAGAGCTATCCAGAGAATACTGTTGGTGTCACTGCCATTGAAACAAGTTATAGTGAAACTAGAACTTTCCATAGAATGTATGTTTGTTTGCATTCCCTAAAACAAGGTTGAAAGGATAGGTGTAGAAGGTTCTTTGGTGTTGGTGGCTATTTCTTGAAGGGAATATGCAAGGCAATTATGCTATCTGTAGTTGGGAAAGATGGGAATAACCAGATGTTTCCAATTGCTTAGGCAGTAGTGGAGTCTAAATGTCTTGAGTCATGGCAGTGGTTCTTTGAACTACTGAAAACTGATTTAGATCTTGACAGTGGTGCAAGCATAACAGTTATGTTAGATGAATATCAGGTGAACACATCAGTAGTTTTTATTTATTTATTTATATGCATTTATTTTTAATTATTAATACTTTATGTTAATTGTTGTGAAATTACTCATTATTGTTGTTATTGGTTTTAATTATTGGTATAGGCTATAATATCCACTATAGAGTTAATATTACCAAAGGCTGAGCATAGGCATTGTGCAAGACATATTTATTGCAATTGGGCAAAGTTGGGTCATAAAGGTGATGAGATGAAGATCTGCTTCTGGAATTGTGCAAAGTCAACATTTGAGGATGATTTCATTGATAGGTTAAGTGATTTGTTTGCAAAGAACAGGCAAGGACATGATGACTTGTTAAGGTACCCTAGAGAGCATTGGTGCAAAGCATTTATCCAAGATAATTGTAAATGTGATTCAATTGACAACAACATTTGTGAAACTTTCAACTCTTGGATACTAGGGGCAAGGTGTAAGGTAATAATTAGAATGAATGATAAAATTAGGGATCAATTGATTCTTGGGATAGTTGATAAAAGGCAGTTTGCAGAAAATGGCTTGAAGGTCATGATATTGCTCTTAGAATCAGAAAAAAGCTTGAGGAACTGAAGGCAAAGTCACAGGGATGTAGTGTGCAGCCAAATGGGGTTAATGAGTTTGAGGTCAATGATGGTAGGGATCGGCATGTTGTCAAATTTAATGACAAAACTTGCACATGTAGATACTGGCAACTCTCGGGGGTTCCTTGTCCTCATGCTTTGGCTTGTATAAGGTACAAAAGGTGGAGAATAGATGATTACATTTCAGATTTTTATAAGAAAGAAAAATATTTGGCTACCTATGCATTCCCTTTTCAATGCATAAGGAAAGGGACAAAAGCATGGAAGGCTGTGGGTGAAGAAGAGTTGTTACCACCACCTATTAAGAGCATGCTAAGGAGGCCTAGGAGAAAAAGAAGAAGACATAAAGGTGAACCATAAAAGATCAAGAAAGGGAAGCTTAGGAAGCTTACTAGAAGAGGGAGAAAAATGGCATGCAAGGTGTGTGGCAATGAAGGGCACAATTGGAGAACATGCCCATCTAACAATGCAAAAGGCAGAAATGAAAGTGCAGGAGTGAAAATTACTATAAGTATGATTACTTTTGGTTGGTAAAAATATATACTTTTTTTTTTTTGATTATTTAGTTGGTGGTTGAGGATATTTTTCCCTTTGAAACTAGATTTCTCTCCTATGAATTTAGTGGATGCTTGAATGAACATGCTTTAAAACTGTTTTTTGGTTGCAGGGTCAAAACAAGAGAAAGAAATAAAGAGGTGAAGGCACCTCAACCTCAAGTAGCAAGAAAAAGAAGGCAAGGGTCCCTACAGCCACATGGAGTTTTATTCTATGTTTGAAACCATATTCCTTTTTTTTTTTATATAAGTTTTATAGTTAGATTGTTAATAAAGTAAATCACCGTGCATGTTGAATGATGTAGGGTGTTGATGCTGCTACTAGTAATGTGCCTGCAAGACCTACCACAAGAAAAGGCAGAAGGCAATGAGAAGGCCTGAATATTGCTTTTTAAATGGAAATGCTTTGTTAGTTTTTTATTTGCAAAGAACAGTGGTGATTTATGGTTTTGGTTTATTCAAATTGTGACCAAATAGGTTAAACCAATGCCATGTCCTTATCTATGTAGCTTATATCAGTGAATGACCAAAAACAGTAGTTTATATGGTCATATGGATTCTGTATTTTGTATATTTTGTAATAGTAAATTACGAAAACAACACTTAATGTATGGCCAAATAGGGGATTTGGTTTTGTATTTTTCTTTCAATGAATGGAAGAAAATGGAAATTATTATTACAAAGGCTTTATGTATGGATACCTTGTTTGCAAACAAGTCATAGTGATGTACGCAACATAACAAGGCATTTCACTTCATTTAGATAATTTTTTTACCAAATTGGGTATAACTTTTGGCCATTGCCAAACTTACATGAAATGCCCAAAAGCACACATAACCACACTCAAATTTCCAACATTCTACCAAAACAAAAAGTTTAGAATTGCCAAATTCAAAAAGCAAAGTGCAACAATAACACATCCAAGTTGATAGAATGCAGTTTGCATTTTCTTTTCCAATAAATTCTCTATTTCATGCACCCTATTGTCCACCCTATCAATTTTAAACAGTTGCTCACAACCAACTTCTTCCATTGGCTGATTAGTTACAATTTCCTCTATACCCTCGTTCACACTAACACTTTACCTTTGCCTCGTTTGCTCAACATCTTCCTCATGACTACACTTCAACTGCTTCCTTAGCTCAGAATTTTCCTTTAACAGTTTCTTCCTTTCATTATAGAGGTACCAAATAACATCTTTGGCCCTTTGGGTGAAGTTTGTATCATGCCACACAAAGTAATCACACTCCTTCGACACATTCTTTTTCTGTAACCAAATTGAGCATACAAAATCATTGTTCAAAACTGAAAGCCATAATAATAATAATAATAATAATAATAATTTTTTGAAAGTGAAACCCACCCTAAAATCTAGACATCCATAAAGGCAACAACTTGGAGTTGAGTCATTCCATGCAGTCCATCATGGAGAAAACTTACCACAGTCGTAATGGCGGATGGGTGGTGGGTAGTCGTACTCGGGAATACCATCATATAAGATGAAAGGAGGACGGCCAGATGAAGTCGATGCATCACGTGAAGTAGAACCTCGTGAGTAGGTACTCAACATTTCTCTCTTAGCATAAATTGTGGTTAGGTTCAAGAGAAAACAGTGAAAGAGGAAGTTCGTGGAAAGCTCGGTAAAGATTAAGATGAAAACAAACCCTAAATCCCCAAAATGGTTATGTAGATTTGTTTTAAAAGTCCCGTGTGCAGTGGGCCCTACTGCACACATGGCAACCACGTGTGCAGAAAAAAGCCACATCATCAAAAAAGGGATCCAAATTGGATTACTAATGCCACATAATGTCACATCAATTTTTGGGTGCCACGTAGTGCATTTTTTAACGGTGTCGTGATGGCCCATTAAAATATTGAGTTTTTCATAGATTTTGAAAAGTGAAGAGTGTGAATAGGGAGGAAAAATTTTGGAAGGTGTTGACTACAGAAATGACATAAATGGAGGGTGCAAATAAGAGTTTTGGCCAAAATAAAATTTGAATTTTGCAATCATCATCTTGAAACATAATTTTTTAAGAAGTTTAAGTTTCTCCTTAAAATGAAATTGCTCTTTCAAGAACTTTCTTGGCTAAATCACTACTATATATATATCCTAGAATCAAATCTTTAATATTTTTAGCTATATTATCACCTAATTCTTAACACTTGGTAATTATATCAAACCCATATAATTTTTAAGAGAAGAAAAAAGAAATAATGATGAACAAATACTCAAATTAGATTCAAAATTATGTAAGTAATGGAGAAAAGGTTGAAGAGTATGAATTAATGAAGAGAATTACTAATAAAAAAATTAATTAATAATAATTAAATACAATATTTTCTTTTATAATATTAATAATGAACCAAATGGATTAACCATGAATTTGTGGGTTGACCCAAATCTAACTTGTGACTCATATAAGTTAATACCACAAATTATTACTCATATAAGTTTACCACAAGTTATTTACTGGTCATGGATTGGGATACGTAAACCTAACCCATTGTTACTACTCGGGTTAGGGCTAGGTTAATGGGTCGGGTGGCTTTTGGCCACCCCTAATGGCATCCCATCCTAAACCACCCTGAGCCTAGCCATTTGTTCGGTGGCATCTTCAACGTGCTCATCCTTCTACTTCTTCTTTGCCGGCCACCCTGCAAGTTTCTTCCACAGGCTTCTTTCAAGCTATTTTCCTGCAATGTGAAAAAACATAGTATCACAAAATTAAGAACGTGACAATTTCCCCTAGAGTCGTATGCATATGGCTATCTAATTACTTTCATCTCTCTGTGCTTCATTGTTAAATTGTCATCGTCTTCTTCTGCGTTTGTGGATTCAGTTTTTGCGGCCACCGCAACGGCGGAAGAGCTTGTTCTCAACGTGGTGTTTCCGATGTCCAAATCCAGACTCAACTGAACCAAAAAAAAAAAAAGAGGCCAAAATTAAACAGAAAAATGATTTGGATAGATCAGCAGGTATATGCACTCTTACCTTGAGTACTCGATTCTCAAGCGCCGACAGTCGCTCAATCAGGGTACCTTTCCGATTAACTTCCTCCAGCGCAGAGGACAGAGTCCTGGATTCGACTTCTGGTTCCATGAATTCTCCAACAGGCACATCGTTCTTGCAAGATGAATGTCTTTCTTCAAGAGATTTCACCTGCAAATTCAAGATTCCATATCTGTGAATTCTAATCATTTTCTCATTTTTCATGTTGCAGAAATGGTTGCATTACCATTACCAAAAGTTCGAGCCGATCTAATCTTGGGAGAACCCCCTTCTTCTCTAGTCGGTCCATAACTTCTGTTTCACAATCAAAATTCCAAACCCTGCTCTGCTTTAAGACGACAGTTTTCAGACGCTCTTTTCCCAAGTCCACCAAGCATGCATTTTCTGCACCATCCAACTGCATTTACTGCTTGCCCATCTTTTCTTATCAATTTTGGGACCAAAGATAATACAGCAACGTGGATTTTAATATTAGCATACGAGTCTTTAGTGCCAACTGTTTATTCCCATACTTTTTTTGGCCGAACCCCTATTTAATAAGGAGTTTGGCTTTTTCTTTCCTCTTTTTTTTTTTTTAAGCAAAATGATTCATCCACAATCTTATATAAATTTGACTAAATACTTTTAGTTGACTAATTATATAAATTAATAAGTAATTATTATAAAATTTTATAATGAAATAAAATTACATGTGAATAAATAATTATTATAAAATTTTATGGTGAGATAAGATTGTATATGATTGAAGATAAATAGAATATCTCTCGAATCAATTTCTTAACATATTTTAGTCTTAATCTGTTTATTAGGTATGAATGACACCGTTTTTAGGAATCATGAAAATCAGGGATGATTCTGTGATTATTAATTTATTCAGCAAAGTAAAATACAAAATTCATGATGGACCCAATCCGTCCGCCCGTGCTCTCGATCAAATGGCTTTAGCAAACCGTAAGTGATTCCCATTTTGCAATCCATCCTCCGATCAGAACTCTCACTGGCGATGTTCTGCTTGGGAAGAGCAAGTGCCATAGACGATGCCACCGCAATCACTGCAATTCGGATGGTGTTTGCGGTGGTAAACGCTGCTGAAGCCAACGGTAGAAACGACTCAAATAAAAACGCCAGCGCTAATGCAGTTGCCGACTTATATGGGTTTGGAAGCGCTTGCTCTGTTTCACCATCTTCCTGCATTTTCATTTTAGCATCCTCCGCCGCCACCTTCATCACCGGAAACCTTCCAAAAGTAAGGACATTCGACAAACGCAAGTTTGTCTCCACCGGCTTGGTTTCTGGATTTCTCCAACCAGTGACTGCCACCTCAATGTCTCTCTGGGCCGAAACAGAGACAAACTCACCGACAGCCATGCTACAAGCATCCGCAAGAGCTCCGGCTAGTCCAGACAAGATCATGGACTGTCTAACCTCCTCTGCTGCACCTACGCCAAGCATTAGAGAAGTAGTGGAAAGCAACCTATCATTGGCTCCTAAAATGGCCGCGCGAAGCCACTGTGCTCGTTGCAACCACTGAATTCTCTTCCATCTTTGGTCCGAAACAGGGGTGGAACAGGGTTAGAGTACTTTCTGAGAGGAGGCCATGTAGATGTATATAGAGCGAATGGAGTGTGGCCTTCACGTGGATTAGAGTCTGGAGATATATATAAAAAAGAAAAAGGTTTTTTTTTTTTTATATATCTTATCTTGGTTGCATAGACAATCATCTCTTATCTCTTATTTTATTTTACCTGCATATCATGTGACTTGAATTTAGAATTTTTTATTTTCAATAAAAGAAAATAACCACTAAATTATTTAAGTTTGGACAAAAAAACGTGGGGTTTTGATTCCTACATAACCGTCTTTCTTAGGTGGTACCGTGTAATAAATAATACTATGAAACAAGTTTTGCCTTGAGATTTAAGGTGCATGTTATTGGTTCTTCAATACCTAGGGTAGGGTGAAGGAATCAGTAGCCATTGAGGAGGGATAACAATTTGTCAGATTCTTAATTTTCCAAAGCACTTAGCTTCTGAGATCCTCCAATTTGTTTTGGCAAAAGAGGAAATTAATTTCACAAAAACGAATTATTGCAAACGCAATTGTGAGCATATATGGACCATTAGCAAATAGGGTTGACAATACCATACTTGGCCTCTAATAAACTCATTGTATAAGTTTGGATGTTGATTTAATATAATATATAATATTCTATTAAAAATTATTATTTATTTAAAATTAAAAATAAATAAATTTAAATGTATAATTATATATATAATATAAAAAGACTAATTGAATTAGGCTGTACATTTATATTACATTTAAAAAAAAAACTAAATAAGTATTAAAAAATATATATTAAACTAAACATATGTCAATTATTTTTCTAAAAATTTATATATATTCTCTTAATTAATCAACGTGAGATTTTTCACTTTGGCAACAAAGAGTTAAGGAAATTTTGTTAATGGGGAGTATACGTGTGCTATCTAATAACCTGCAAATTTGTCCACAACCAATTGAGTTACAAGCTAATGGGGTCTCCTTGATGTGCCTCCAGCTGAAACGCCCCTCAACTTGATGCCTCTACTGGAGAGAAGATAGAAACAAAATTTCACCCATATCTTTCTCATTCAACTTTATTGTCCACAAAGTTTGATGACTAATATTGACTGAGGTGGAATCGGTTTCACTTTCATTGCCCTGTGCAGCCTATTAGTTGTGACATCTGAATCCCAAAATAGTGCCAGTGTGAATACAAGCATAGAAAGTAGGGACTAGGTGTGACATCAAAATAGTTATCATGTGATATCTTGTTTCTCTTATCAGAACTGATCTAATAGATTAAATGGTTCATTATCAAATTTATGAGTTTGAGTTTAAGTGATTAAGAGTTTTATTTTTATTAATTACTAGTAAAGTTACTCTCTTCTCTCAAATTCTTCATTTAAAAAAAAAAAAAAAAAAAAGGCGCTTGTCCTAACAATACAACCACACTAACGTGAGGTGCTAATTAACATTCCAGGGGCTAAGGCCGTTCTTCATAAATGTAGAAAACACAATTAGTTATATCATGTATGATTGTATCTTGCTAAAGAATTAGAAGTGAAAAATGTTTGCTTTTGAAATGTTTGTTGCACTCATCTTTGTTGTATAATCCATAGACTCTTACATGTGGGTATTTCATTACTTACCTTGAGAGTCATTCAAGTCATCATTATTCACCAATAATGGGTTGCCTTCGCTTGTAAGTTTTATTCTCTCACAAAGGAAATAGACAAATAAGGATTACCAGTTTAGTTGCATCATGTAAATGGTAATGATATTAAACAAGTAAATTTATATTAATGTATTTCGCTAATTAACATAATCTATCATAGATTCATAACCATATATCAACATGTAGAACTGTAATTTTCACTTTGGTGAATCCATTTTCTCCCTTCCCATCATAATACCATCAAAATCATCATTGTTGTCATCATCTCACATAAATTAGCATCATAATTAACCTTTCCAAAATCCCAATTCAATAATTTGATGCTTTTTTTACCTTTTTTTACTTTTGTTGACATTGAGGATCATATCGTCCCATCTTTTCTATCAATAGGAGAAAAAGCAAAAGATAGGGTTAAAGAAACTTTTGCATTAAGTTCTGACTCTGTTACTATTTATAACGAAACAGATATGGAACTGTGGCTAAGGCCAAATAGGAATTGAAGTTTCAAATAATGAAACCATGACAGTTGGGGTTTTCAGTAGGAAGGAAATGTGGTATGCTCACAATAGGCAAACAATACTAACAAAAGTTTGGTGAGTTGATATTAATTAATTTAAAAATTTTGATTTGAGGTCAAAATTAGATATTTAAATTTTTGTATTGTCAAATAATTAATCCATTGATGTACAAACAAAAAAAAAAAAACATGCAAACAATTTTCGTGTGACTCCACTCTGTATTCCATGATTCCATCTGTCTCTGTTTAGCTGTTTTCTAGTATTTTCTTGTAAAACCACTTCCCTTCCATTCCAGATAAGAACTTACAAAAATAGAATCCCAGTGAGTACTTTATAAATTAAATAGTAGCACATTTAATCCAAAGACTGTTGTGTATAAATTTATTATTTTTACTATTCAGTAAGAGTTTCATTCATTTAAAAACATGATGTTGTTGCAGTCTAATGCAGTCATACTGTAAAACGTTATTGTTATTTTCATATTATAATGGTAGTGAAAATCAGCCTAGTAATCATTGTTTTGGTGCTTTTAACCTTGAGGTGCCTCTTGCTCAAGTGCAACCATTGACTTCTTTCTGCTTCCTGATGATGATGATCACTTGATCAGGGATCTACTATTATTCTATCTCAATCATTTCAGATTTAACGCCAAAAAAATAATAATAAAGGTGGATTTAACCCAAAAACTGAAAAGATAAAGAGAAGAGCTGTCCCAAATATTAAGGCCTAAGGATGGACGCCTGTTGCTGCTATGGTTGGCTCGGTTTGCTGAAAAGGCACGCCCTCCTCCTTCACGATTTTATGGGCGTTTCTGTCGTCTTCTGTATTTATTTTATCTTATTTTCTCATTCCTTTATTGATTATGGAGTATGTTCCTGAAGCTGACCCGTCATCCCAGTAACATTCTTCTATTTATCTTCCTTGGTTTTCTGGTTCTTATATATTAAAGTTCATCTTCTTCTGGGTTATTGGAAAGATTCGGTCTTTTTTGTTTGTTGCTGGCAAATCGAATGGCTGCCTGTACGAGGACTTGGGTCTTTGCTCTGTTTCTGGGTGTTTTGCTCGCAGAAATCAGCGTCTGCGTTTCTGCAAAGGTGATTTTGAAATAGATTATGGTGATTTTTGGATTTGTTTTTGAGATATTTTTGTCAGTCTTTGTTTTTTTTGTGATGGGTGTAGGTTCATATAGTGTATATGGGAAGTGCTACCGGTGAAGGCCCAGATGGAGTTCTGAGACGTCACCACCAGATGCTCGCCGCCGTCCATGGCGGAAGGTCTTTTTTTTTTCTTTTCTGTCTCTGTCATCTTTCTTTTTATCTATTTGTTCTGATTTTGACAACATTTCTTTCTTATTGGGTTTTCAAAAACAGCGTCGAGAAAGCGCAGGCGTCTCATGTTTACAGTTACAGACATGGTTTCAGAGGCTTTGCGGCCAAGTTAACCGACGACCAAGCTTCACAAATTGCCAGTGAGCCCATCTTCTTCTTCTCGCTTTTTGTGTCTCCTTTTTGCAAAAGTTTTTCTTTTTATTCATTCCCAATTGAAAACAGAGATGCCGGAAGTGGTCTCTGTTTTTCCAAACTCGAAAAGACGTTTGCACACAACCCATTCTTGGGATTTCATGGGCCTCGTCGGCGATGAAACCATGGAGATTCCTGGGTTTCCCACCGAGAACCAAGTCAATGTAATCGTTGGCTTCATTGACACAGGTCTGGTATTTCTCAATCTTTACGATTCCTAATACTTTGTTTCTACGAATCAATGTTTATTTCCTTATTTGCTTCACTTCAGAAAGAGTAAAAATTAAAATAACATGGGTTTCATTTGAATCCCCAATTGATTCAGGAATTTGGCTCGAATCTCCTAGTTTTAGTGACGCCGGTATGCCTCCGGTGCCAGCCAGATGGAAGGGAAAATGCCAATCTGGGGATGAATTCAATTCTTCATCTTGCAACAGGTTTGTTCATAGTTATGTTCAGTGGCAATCTTTTGATAGAAGAATAGGGGAATGCATCTCATTTTCAGCAAACATATCTTTCATGTAGGAAAGTAATAGGAGCAAGGTACTACAGAAGTGGATATGAAGCTGAAGAAGATTCAACTTATACAGAGTCATTTATATCTCCGAGGGATAGCTCTGGCCATGGCAGCCACACAGCCTCCATAGCTGCTGGTCGTTATGTGAGAAATATGAATTATAAAGGGTTGGCCACAGGAGGAGCCAGAGGAGGTGCGCCAATTGCCAGGATTGCAGCGTACAAGACTTGTTGGGACTCTGGTTGCTATGATGTTGACTTATTAGCTGCCTTCGATGATGCAATTAAAGATGGAGTTCACATTCTGTCTGTGTCTCTGGGTCCTGATGCTCCCCAGGGAGAGTACTTCAATGATGCCATCTCCATTGGGTCTTTCCATGCTGTTAGCCATGGAATTCTGGTAGTTGCATCTGTTGGAAATGAAGGATACAAAGGTTCTGCCATTAATCTTGCCCCGTGGATGATCACTGTGGCTGCTAGTTCAACAGACAGGGATTTTGTATCTGATATTATTATGGAAGATGGTACCAAATTCACGGTAATACTAATTAACTTATTGTGCTCATGTGTTCTTTAAGATTTTGGAGACTTACTAGTTCTATGCCATTGTATAGGGCGAGAGTCTCAGCCTCTCTGGAATGAATGTCTCTGCAAGAATCACCTCTGCTTCTGAAGCCTATGCTGGATACTTTACTCCTTACCAATCCAGGTGAAGCAACAGGTACTTAGAATACTGCAATTCAGGAGTCAACAAAGAGGAAACTTCTGGTTATTTTCTTGTTTTTGTAGTTACTGTTTAGAGAGCTCATTGAACAGTACCAAGGTCAAGGGGAAAGTTTTGGTATGTCGACAAGATGATGGTTCGACAGAGTCAAAGCTGGGAAAGGCCGAGGTAGTGAAGGAAGCTGGAGGAGTTGGGATGATTCTCATTGATGATGCAGATAAGGATGTCGCCATCCCTTTTAAAATACCTTCAGCTATAGTTGGAAGAGTGACGGGAGACAAGATCCTTTCTTACATCAATCACACACGGTTTGTTCTGCAATTTAAGATGAAGATTTCGGTTTCTAGTTTTCAGGTATCTCTGTATTCCTCATTCAGGTCATTTTTTCTTCTAAACAGCAATCCAACCTCGAAGATTCTTCGTGCAAAGACTGTTTTGGGATCTCAGCCAGCACCTCGGATTGCTGCATTTTCTTCAAAGGGTCCTAATTCCTTGACACCAGAAATTTTAAAGGTGAACTAAATTCTCAAGGGCATGAAGGATTGATTCTGTAGTGCTTTGCTCAATTCTCCTTCAGGCCTTTCTACATTTACTCTGTTTCTAACATTCTACTTTGTAGCCTGATATCTCAGCCCCTGGATTAAACATCCTAGCGGCCTGGTCTCCAGCAGCAGTTGGAAAAATGCAATTCAACATCCTTTCTGGAACTTCCGCTGCTTGTCCACACATAACAGGAATTGCAACCTTGGTTAAAGCTGTTCATCCTTCATGGTCTCCCTCTGCCATTAAATCTGCAATAATGACAACAGGTAAATTTTCAAGTTCTATACCATCTTGATAGTATAGATATGGATTTAGATGGTGCTGGACCATCAACTCACATTTTCTTTGGTCCATTGGTTATCTTTAAGAATTGGGTAACTGCTATTCTTTCCTCCTTGGATGAGAATAAAAATAGAAATAAAAGTACTGTTGGAATCTTACTTTTTGGGCTTGGTGAGGTAACGCATGATCTAATTCCATGCAGCAACCATCCTGGACAAGAGACACAAGCCCATCACTGTGGATCCTGAAGGAAGGAGGGCAAATCCGTTTGAATACGGATCAGGTTTTGTGAACCCCAGAAGAGTCCTCGACCCTGGCCTAGTATATGATCTGCATCCAAAAGACTACAAAGCATTTCTCTGTTCCATTCAGTATGATGAAAAGTCCATCCATTTGATCACAGGAGACAGAAGCGTATGTAATGAGACATTACCTACAGCATCCAACCTCAATTATCCATCTATCACTGTGGCTAATCTCAAAGGCAACTTCTCGGTAAAACGAACAGTGACAAATGTGGGGAAACCGGGAAGTATTTACCGAGCTGGTGTGTCTGCTCCTCGTGGCATCAACGTTACCGTTGTACCAAACCGATTGATCTTCAACAGCTATGGACAAAAGATGGATTTCACTGTGCATTTCCAGATAGCAGCTCCAACAAAGGGCTATTCATTTGGATTTCTGTCCTGGAAGAATGGAAAGATACGGGTCACAAGTCCTCTGGTTGTCCTTGTGAGGCCTTCAGAGAAGGGATTGTTGTGATAACTTATATTATTCTACTTATGTACAGGTTAGGAGCTTTGATAATCCTTGCATATACAAGTCACAAGCATCTATCGTCCCAATGCAAGTGCAGACTGTCATAGTCAGCAAAATTCAGAAAATTCGAGCAAAGACCACATGCTTTTAACATTGAATAATGAATCAAACAAGTCACGATTATATATAGTCTGTCTTTGCTTGTCCAGACTTGAAGTCATTCAGCTCCTTCCAGGGTCAAGACTTACTCAATATTGGATGCTCTAAAAAGAGTATTAAAATGCGGTTTTAAGTCTCAAGAACCTTCAATTCAAAACATGTTTTGCACAATGTAATTTTTTGGTGGGTGGATTTGCACGATGCAATTTGATAACAGACATAAAAATAATAAAATATACTCTAGTTGAATAGAAGAGCTAGGTTAATTATTGTCCTAAAGATTATAATATAAAGATACTTACTTTTATAAAAATCAAAATCTATCTACCTGATCATGTTCAAACCTATGCTTTCCTCAAAGCTACCTACTTTCTACTCTGTTTATTCATTACCTGTAAAGGGATCTGTATAATACAGAGACCCCTTCCCCACTGCCATAATTGGATTAAGCACCAACAGAGATCACTGCAAGATCAAGCTGGCAAATTCCCTTTCCTAATACTATATTATTATTATTTTTTATTAGCGCAAGTAGTTCGGGGGAGGAGGATGGGGGAGGAATCGAACTTTTACCATGGTGAAGAAAGTTATATTAAATTACTGAGTCACTAGGTTGGTAGGTCTTTTTTTTAATATTATATTATTTAAACAATACAAAAGTCATTGAATTACTCCTGGCTTTGAATTTCCATACCCAATTTTCCATCAAAAGATTCAAACTTTCTCCCCCACACCCCCCCCCCCCCCAAGGAAAGTTAATAAAAAATTGCTTTGGTTGTGGTTGCAAAAATTCTAGCAAAGTCACAGCATCCAAGACCCAAAGAAAAATTGGTAAATTCAACATCTAGGTAGTTTAACAATCATTCACATTGATGGAAGAAAAACAAAGGCTAATGATTTTATGAGTATGGAAAATTAAAAGTTGAAGAAAAGTAAGCTTTGAATTTAAGGCATAAAGTGACAAAATGTAGGCAAAAATCATACATTATTAATTAAAATTTTTAATTTTTATTTAATTAAATAAATTTTAAAAATTTTAAATTTAAATAATTTAACTTTTTTTTTTTTACAACTTATGTATTGCTTTAATTGCTTATATAGACAAGATATTAATATTTTATTATCTACTTATTAGGTATTAAGTTTATCTATATAAATAAGATATAAACAAGTATTAAACTTATAAAAAGATTAAATTACTTAAATAAATAAATTAAAAAATTTATTTACTTTAATAGTAACCTATTTACTTAATAAAATGTCTAAAATAAGTTTGGGCTTAGTGGAGGGTTTTGACCGAAATGTAAGCTTTTTGAATTGATTTTTTTTTTTTTTAAATAGAAATAACGAGATTCAAACTTCACACCCCTGAATTTATTTAGGTGAAAAAATCTGTAACAAGGGTTGGTGACTATTTTGGTCACTAGGACGTTTTTCAAGCTTTTGGAATTGAATTGAAAGCATAAAGCGACAAAATGTGCATGTCTCACAGTCACATCAACGCGTACCGAGATAATAAAGAAAATTTATTTTCAATTTTAAAATGGAAAGTTGCTAAAGAATAAAGACCTCTCTTTCTTAGATAGAGCACAAAGAAGAATCAGTCGCCCATGACTGCCAGAAGGATATAAAGATTTAATAAATATTGATACCTGCAGCTTCTCCTTCTTCATTGTTCTCTCTAGGAATGAGGCGGCTACTGCTTCTACCACTCCTTATTGGGTCCATCCTGTTGATTTCTGTGGCGCCTGTAGCTGAAGCCAAGGGGGTGAAAAAAGTAGAGTACAGATTCGGACCTTTTACTCATGAGTATTACGACAATTTTACGGTGGTCGGCCCCGGAACAATCAGTAATGATGCCCTTCAGGTGACCCCCGATTCCAGTGGGAACTTTACCCTGACGAACAGGTCAGGTCGGATCTTCTTCCATGAGTCGTTCAAGCTCTGGCATCAAGGTAATGGGGCTAAGAGTGTGGCTTCTTTCAACACCTCTTTTCTCATCAATGTCTACCGCGTCAGCGACGGTGTTCCCGGAGAGGGAATTACGTTCCTGATTGCCCCGGATAAGACTCTTCCTCACGGCAGTGATGGGAAGTACCTTGGGCTGACGAATTCCTCCACCGATGGCAACTCCTCCAACCAGATAGTCGCGGTGGAACTGGATACGTTTGAGGAGGATTTCGATCCAGACGACAACCATGTGGGTTTGAACATCAACAGTGTCCGGTCGAAAAAGGTGCAGTCTTTGTCCCCATTTGGCATCCAAATCTCCCCGAAGGGGACCAAGTTTTATATGGTGTGGATCCAGTACGACGGCCAGAATAAGTCGATTGCCGTGTATATGGCGGAGCAGGAGAACAAAACCTCCCCTGCCCCCTCCCGGCCGTCGACGCCTGTCCTCCGCGCAGATCTCGATATCAGCGAATTCGTCAATAAGAACTCCTATATGGGGTTTTCGGCATCGACGGGGAGCAACGTCCAACTTAACTGCGTCCTCAGGTGGAATATAACAATAGAAAAGCTTCCCGACGACGGAAACAACAAACTAGTAATCGGATTGGCAGTCGGAATCCCGATATTGGTACTATTGATCCTTGGGCTTGTAGGATTAGGTTATTATTACTGGCGCAAGAGACGAAGGGCGTCCGATCCCACCATATTGGGGGCGCTGAAGAGCCTCCCCGGAACGCCAAGGGAGTTCCGGTTCAGAGATCTGAAGAAAGCGACCAACAACTTCGACGAGAAACGGAAGCTGGGTCAGGGTGGATTCGGGGTGGTCTACAGGGGAGTACTGCAGAAAGAGAATCTGGAGATCGCCGTGAAAAAATTCTCGAGGGACAACATGCAAGGCAAAGATGATTTCTTGGCGGAGCTGACCATCATCAACCGCCTCCGTCACAAGCATCTCGTCCGATTGCTCGGTAAGTCCATCCGATTTTTTTTTTTTTCTTTTTTTGGTTTTCCTGTTCCATCATTTGATTGCTTATTTTTTCCTCATCAAAATAATTGCTTTCTCCATTTTTGTCTTACTTTTTTCACGTAAGCCATTAACATTTTCATATAGATTTCAGCAGAAAGTGAAAATCAGGTTTAAGATTTTCTTAATATTAAAAATATTATGATATTTAATTTTACCTATATAAATATAAATTAAGTAAGACTTGTATTAATTTTATTCATTTTGTGACTATAACTAAAGGTATTTATATTTTTAGTAAGGTGGG
>BPVZ01000058.1:1682169-1696482 GCA_020521535.1 Rubroshorea leprosula | reverse complement strand
GAAAATTCAAATATTATTTTAATTTATTATTTAAAAAATATTATATAATTTAAATTATATTAAACTATATTACTATAACCATTTGATAGGTCCCGTACTCGGTGGCTAAATGACCACCCCTTCCAAGGAACGTGCGTAGAATTATTAGGATTTGGGATCAATCCCAAGTCTCCCATTTCTCTTTTCCCAAAAAAAAAAATTTCACACTGTTCAAAAAAAAAAAAAACCATTTGATAGAGTAAGTCTCTACTGACAAAAGCTCCACTTATTCAATAATTTCGGTTTTTTTATTTTTGACCATTATTCAATAATTTTGTTTTAAAATTTAAAACAAATGATAAAACATAGCATTAAAAAAAAAAACCACTATAAGGTGAGTCTAGAAAAATACTATTTATTAAAGAGAATTGACCGGACGACTGCTTCGGCCTCCCTTGACCCTTTTTTTTTTCAGGCTCAGGAATGGATGCGCAAGAGGTCAACTGTCCCGGCCGCAGATTTTGAGGAGATCCGGAGCTTCCTGTACTCTTCATAGGTAAAAGGTACATAAAGGCGAGGATGCTCTGCATCCACCAGCTCCGGCGGGGCTTCCACCGCTGCCTCCTTAGGTCCCAACAGGAATGTTGCAATCGACACCCTGACTCCTGCTTCCTTGCACTGCACTCTGTGCTTCACATTGAACAACCTTCCATTGCTCCATGCCTATATTAAACGGAATCATAATCCCACCCCGTACATACCCTGAAACTCAAAAACGAATAAACCAAAAAAAAAAAAAGATGATCGCAAGTATTTCCTCACCGTAGCAACATCTCCGAGATTGATCAAAAGGGCTCCGGGCAAGGGATCGACAGGTATAAAGGCATCGGAGTTCCTCTCCATAACCTCCAGACCACCAACATTTTCATCCAGCTGAAGTATTGTCAGGAAGCTGGAATCCGTGTGGATTTGTGCTCCGGTGGAGCCTACCACTTCCGGGGTGAAGTTGTACTTGTTTATCCTGAATAGGCACGTCCATTCTTTGCAGAAATCACTATTCAACCCCAAGCTTTCAGCTAGCTTTCCTCCTATTTCCATGGTTAACGCATAAATTGCTTGAGCATACTTCTCCATGATCTCACTGTTTTCATACAATAAATTCTTCAAGTTAGTCATTTCAACAAACAGATTTAGATCATCTTTCCATTTCTGGGGTTACCAAAAAAACAAAGAGATGGTACCTTTGGTGAGGGGAGGCATCCAATTGAGAACAGAAGGTCTGCACAGAATGGGATGAGGCCATGTCATAGAGGCCTAATGATTCGTAAAGAGGGTTGACAGGGCTGGGCTCCTGGTACCCGCTTCGGGCGATCACGTCCGTATTCCGGCGCTTGATTTCCACGGGAAGGTCCAAGAGAGATCTCGCAACCTTCTTCATGTCCCACATCAGGTCCAGAGGGATGCCATGGTTCACCACCCTGAAACATCCCCACTCTGCGCATGCTTCCCTCAGTTTCCCATACTCTCCAGGGAAATTTGAAAGATCTATCGTCGGAATACTCTCCTTCCCCTTCCCCATTTTCCCTCCTCTATCTCCAACCCCACTTTTACTTCGTTTTATATATTGCAGTCATGTTCATTTGTGCCAACAGAAAATAAAAATACATTTGAGTCGACGAGTTAGGTATTGTACCAACTAAATAGACTATTTGGGTCCATAAAAAAATATTATTTGACCTTGATGGGTTAGGTGTAAGCTTCTCGATATCCTATATATAACAATTTTAAAATTAGTAATTTTTAGCACGGAAAAATTAAAAATTAAAAATTAAATTTATAATTAAAAATATAAATAATTTTATTATCAAATTACATAATAAATAATATTTTTAAAACTAGTATTTTCTAAAATTAACAATGGTTAAACTAAACATCATCATCACCAGAGGCAGAACACTTCCACCAGCTTTGGGACCGAGCTTAGAGACAAGCTCGATCAAACTCTTTTTTTGGGGCCTGAAATAGATCAAAACAATGTCATTTTGACCTTTTAGGCCTGAAAAGTTTGATCGTCTGACATGCGCTGACAGGTAGAAACATACCGGCTACCTCCTGAAGCAACCATTGGATTTTGAATCCAATGGTTGGAATTTTTTTTAATTAATTTCAATTTTTTATTTAAATTTAAAAACTTTATTTTATGGTTCAAACACTATTAAATTATAAAATATAAATAAAAGTTTACTTTTATGGTCAATGTAATATAATATGATATAATATATCTCGTCTTTTGTAGGCCGCTTTTCTAGAATCTCTTCAAGGTCTTCATCGTCACCCTTCTTACCAACTTGTTCTTTCCAGTATGGACCAACTTTTTCAACCGAGCCACCTCTTTTGACGAGAAACATTTTTGCTTGGATCATTCACCATTGACCGAACCCTTGATGTATATCTAAATGGTAAATGAAGTTGGAAAAACATCATTGTCAAAACAAATATTTTAAAAAGCTGTAAAATGTTTGCAAGTTAAGAAAAATAACATGAAAAATCTATTTAGTTTACAACTTGTGCTTGAAAAATTGTGAGAAAAGAATATACTAGCTAGCTGTTATAGAAATCTCGAGTTCTCAACTTGATATTTCCATGCAACATAATTAAACTTTCATCCCAGCAAGAGATCGACTTCATGCTCACGAACTTGAAGAGCAGCATCATTTTCTTCACACTGTGATTTAAGTCTCTAATGATCACTGGTAACTTGTGCTAAGTTTTCTTTCTACAGTCTCAAGAAAATTTTCAACCTCTGCAAATCTTCTTGTGTTTGCACCTCTTGCTTTTGCATCTCATGCAACTCTCCCAATAACTAGATTCAAGTGCAAATTTCATTGGTATAAGACTATAAGATGATTTTTCCAAATTCAAACTTCAGTTCAAAAACTTGTAGCTTTAAGGCTTTGCGTTCCTGCTCAAAAGTTCTTTTCAAGAATTTCCAGCGACAATTTGAACATGAGATCGGTTTTTTATCATTGACAATCTACTACACACAGTTATGCACAAAATCACGACATATTTGACATATGAATACCTCATTAACTTTCGTCTTTTCCAGTCTAGAAATCCTCCGAAATACTTCAGCCGGGACTGCTTCACCAGAGGAGGATACAGTGATGTTGAGCAGTCATGACTAGGGTTGAGCATAGGGCATGGGTATAGTTGTTATTTACAAATATTTTACCTATTTGGGTAAGTATCTTACCCAAATTGTAGAAAATTAGTTAACAAATGAGTATGAAAATAATATCTCCATACATATCAAATCAAATAACAAGTATAAAGACTTAAAATTATTTATTCGATTTATTTAATCATCTTATTTAATTGACATGTTACTTATACTTATATAATTGAAATTTTATATATACTTATTATACTTAATATCCATATAATAACAATAATTTTTAAAAATAAAAATAATAAAATATAAAATAAAATCACACATGACTTATAATTAATAAATCCTAAATCAAACACATTCACACATAGCCAACAACATTTTCCCCTCCTTGCACTTTGAGGCAATTACGCATACTAATAACTTTAAATTTTGGTTCTTTTTAGCTTTCTTTTTATTTTTATATTAGTGATTTTTAAGTTATAGTTTTTGTTTATTGTATAAATGATTTTTTATTTTCAAACTTTAAATTTAAAATGATAAAAATCATAAATAAAAAACATAAATATCAAAATGTTAAAATAAATATAATACCATCAATCATTATTTCTTTTTAACAAATCAAAGCAAAGGATTAAGAGGATTATGAGCACAAATACGTATACATTTTCTTTGAAGGACATTTATTTTATTATTTAATTTATTTTCATCCTTAATTTTTTGGGTACATATTTTTTGTTTTTCATTGTTAATTATTTAATTAAATTTGCCAACCGGCCTGTGATCCAATTGGTTAGCCCCCAAGCTTTAGGGCTTGGGTGAGGCGGGGGTCAGGGTTTCGAGCTCTGCCACCGCCGTGAACTCCACCAACTTGCGATCTAATGGTCGCGCGCCTCAAATGAGGGGTAGAAGTTTCACTTTCCTGAAAAAATTCCAGTTACTAACAAACTAACTCTACTAACTTCCTAACCATCTACCTGGTCAAAAAAAAAATATTTAATTAAATTTAGTTTTCTAATAGTATATTAATTTGAATTTTAGATATGAGACCTAATTTTTGTTCTTTATTGTTATTTATATTATATTTAAGTTTAGATTATAATAAATAATATTTTATTAAAATTTTACTAGTTTTTTTTTAAGTTTATATTAAAAGTAAATAATATTTTATTAAATTTTAATTTAAAAAAATTTAAAATAAAATATTATTTAACAAATAAATAAATATATACCTAAAAATTACTTAATAATTGTTAGGTGAAATACCAAATAAAAATTTTTAAATATTTGGGTAAGTACTAAAACTAAAACACTTTACCTGAAAATTTTTTAATTATCAAATATATCTCATATCCAAACTGTACCCAAAAATGCTAAAAAATTAAAGAGAATTGTAAGAATTTGAATAGAATAGCAACATTGTCGTAATTTCAATTAAACAGAATTCTTCCCATTTGAATGACGACTCCTCAGGCATCCCTTGTCCCTTTTTTGGGGTTTTGCAGGCTCAGGAATGGATGCGTAAAAGGTCAAGTGCTCCACACCTTGAGGAGCTCCGGAGCTCCCTGTACTCTTCATAGGTAAAAGGTACATAAAGACGTGGATGCTCTGCATCTACCAGCTCCGGCGGTGCTTCCACCGCTGCCTCCTTTGGTCCCAACAGGAATGTCGCAATTGACACCCTAATGGCTGCTTCCTTGCACTGCACCCTGTGCTTCACATTGAACAACCTTCCATTGCTCCATGCCTATTTGAAACGGAATCATAATCCTAGAAATCAGAACACTCTGTACATACCTGAAACTCAAAAACGCCAAAACCAAACAAAAAGGATGGTCGGAAGTATTTCCTCACCGTGGCAACATCTCCGAGATTGATCAAAAGGGTTCCAGGCAAGGGATCGACAGGTATAAAGGCACCGGAGTTCTTCTCCATCACCTCCAGACCACCAACATTTTCATCCAGCTGAAGTATTGTCAGGAAGCTGGGATCCGCGTGGATTGGAGCTCCGATTGAACCTACTGCTTCCAGGGTGAAGTTGTACTTGTTTATCCTGAATAGGCATGGCCATTCTTTGCAGAAATCACTCTTCAATCCCAGGCTTTCAGCTAGCTTTCCCCCTATTCCCATGGTTAACTCATAAATTGCTTGACAATACTTCTCTATGATCTCCCTGTTTTCATACAATAAATTCTTCAGTCAGTTATTTCAACAAACAGCTTTATATCATCTTCCCATTTCGGGGGTTACCAAAAAAACAGAAAGGATGGTACCTTTGGTGAGGGGAGGCATCCAATTGAGAACAGAAGATCTGCACAGAATGGGATGAGGCCATGTCATAGAGGCCTAAAGATTCAAAGAGAGGCTTGTCGGGGCTGGACGCCACGTACCCGCTTCGGGGGATCACGTCCGTATTCCGGCACTTGATTTCCATGGGAAGGTCCTGCAGAGATCTCCCAACCTTATTCATGTCCCACATCAGGTCCAGAGGGATGCCATGGTTCACCACCCTGAAACATCCCCACTCTTGGCATGCTTCCCTGAGTTTCCCATACTCTCCAGGGAAATTTGAAAGATCTATCGTCGGAATAGCCCGCTTCCCCTTCCCCATTTGCCCTCTTCTCTACCTCCAACTCCACGTTGACTCCGTTTTGGATATTGAAATCATGTTCTTATCTCACCTACAGATCCACCGGTCAAATAGACTATTTGGGTCAAAATTTTCAAAAAAAAAAAAAATGAAAAGACTATTTGGGGTTAAGTTAACCACCACATCCACAATTAAAATGAGATTTGGGACTGAGCTAAAGGCAAACTTGGCAAAATCAAATCTTATTTATTACATTTTCTTGCAAAATATATTAAGATTCAAAAATTAAAAAAGAAAAAGGAAACTAAAATATTTAGATAATTTATTTTATATATGAGCTTATTTTAATTTTTTATTTTTTAAATTGTGATTTTATTTAAAGGTTTTAATATTTTATTTCTTTAGATTAAAATGTTAATTATTCATTTAATTTTTATTATTAATTAAAAATTAAAATTAAAATTTTATTTACAAAATAAAAAAAATTAAAAGTTTTACTTAAATTTAATTTAAATCTTATGAAAAATATTTTCAAATTAGATTATTTATTTAAAATTCAAATAAATACATCAATAGAAGTTATATAGAATAATAGATGTTTTTACAAAAAATAAAAATAAAACCTACTTTCCTTGAAAATTAAAAAAAAAAAGAATATATCCAAAATTACTCAATTTTTTTTATAAAATCAAAGATAAATAACTTAGTAAATATAAGTTTCGAATAAATTGGTGACAACGACCGTTAGAATTTTTTACGTAGCATCGACCTTTTTGGGCCCAAAAGTTGGACCACCTACCTGGCCACCTGCCACTTTCTCAAACAGCCGTCGGATTCAAAATCCAACGGCTGAGATCCATTTTTTCCAAACAAAAAGTATTTTTTATTCACAATGTCAGCTATAAGCTATGCCTTGAACATGCTGTTACGCAAGTTCACTCACTACCCTTTCTGCATCACACTCTTCTCTTTTTTTCCATTTTGGTAGCTGTAATTTGGAGGAATAAAAACATTATAAGAACTGAATAACAGTAGCAATATATACAAATAATTCCATACTATACATTTTGATCTTACCCAAGCAAATAGTGGCTCATCCTACTACTTCAAAGCATATTATTAGACATGCATACCAAAACTTAGTCAAATGCCCTTGAGAGATTCAACAAGTGCCTTTAGGGAAGAAGGCCTGATCTCAATCTGCATCGAATGAACTCTACATTGAGTACTACTGACCCTCTGTCTTGTCTTTTGTAGGCCGCTCTTCTTGAATCTCTTCAAGATCTTCATCATCACTCTTCTTACCAGCTTGTTCCTTCCAGTACGCGACCAGCTTTTTCAACCGAGCCACCTCTTTTGAGGAAACATTTTTGCTTGGATCATTCACTATTGATCGAACCCTTGATGCATATCTAAATGTTAAATGAAGTTGGAAAAACATCATTGTCAAAACAAAAATTCATCTATTCTTTAAAAAGCAGTAAAAAGTTTGCAGTTAAGAAAAGAATATGACAATCAATTTAGTTTGCAACCTGAGGCTAGAAATATTGTGAGAAAAGAATATACTAGTTGCTATAGAAATCTTGAGTTCTCAACTTGGTATTTCCATGCAACATAATTAATCTTTCATCCCAGCAAATGACTTCATGCTAAAGATATTTATTTAGATCTAAGCCAGCAAGCTTTTATTTAGAGGCTATGCATTTCTAAATCTAAGTAATTCATAGATCAAGCTCTGCAAGGGAGAATAGATTCACTACTCTGCAACATAAAATAATTAATCACACAAAACAAAATTAAAAGAGAAACATACGTGAGAGAATTGCATGTCTCGTCCAAATTTGAATCAGCTGGCGATACATTCACAAACATAAGGGTTTTAGCATTACCACCAAGTGAATCACTCATTAACATTGTTAACTTGTGATTCCTATAAGGAATGTGTGGACTGCCAGAAGATAAAGCACTGATGACATCTCCAAGTGCTGAAAGTGACTTGTTTATGCTTTGAGCTTCTTTAAGTTGGTCACCACTAGAACCTGATTTCTTTACTCTTTCTGAACCGGCAAGGTCAACAAAACTTAACTGCACGTCAAATCTTAAGATGGTCACAACTTAACAAGCATAAATGAAACAATTCTCAACCAAATAAAAACCACTTCAAGTTGCTCAATTCTTGGTATTCTCATTAATATGAAAGTATGTGCAAACTTCTATACATTAAGTTTCCTATACCAATAGCAAAAAAAGTAACTTATAAGATGCTGGAGATAATATAATTTTATTGAGTGTTATACCTTTCCCCTTGCAACAGACTGTGTCTGAAGGTTGGTACTCTCAATAACAACAGAAACTATCAGATGAGATCTTGAACTTTGTTCATTCATCTGAGTTTCAGAAACATGTCGTTGCTCAGATCCTCTTTGAAAAATGCTTTTTAACTCCTCACATGTAGAAATAGGAATAACTGTGACATTTTCTACTGTTACCATGCCCTGAACATCACAAGGAAATAAATGAAAAAAGGAACTACTAATATAATTTTTACAACAAAAGAGTGCATAGAAACACCATTTCCACCATATGAGAAAAGGTCAAGTGGTTCAGCCAAGTCAAACCATTTATGAAGTATTACCTTCGAATCTTTCTTTATATCTAGTTTCAGACGCTTTGCATTCTTTGGTAATAAAAGGTCCATAATTGTGTCCTGATATATCTCCACCATATATGCCTGCATCATTTCCATGAGTAACATCAAAATACTTAGAACAATGCAATGTAGAATATATCATGGATTTTGTGTATGGTTGTATGAACTAAACATCAATAAACCAGTGTAAAGGAATAATATTCATTGTAGAGCAGCAAAGAAACCTTCAATGAAAATGAGAATTTGTTGCTATCTCGCTTTAAAATTTTGAAAAGCTCTGCAGTAGCTCGAGGCGTCAGTCCAGGATTGCTATCTGATCCATATATTGTAAAAGTTTTTCCAGAGCCAGTTTGACCATAAGCAAATATACATACATTATACCCATCAACTGCTGATTGCACCAAGTACTGCATTTTAAATACAAAAGGTAAAGTAACAAATAACTTGAAACTGCTCTAAAGTGCTCTATCCCTTTTAACAAGCCAAAACTCAATAAAAAAATATATATAAATTCCAACAAACTTACCCTTGTATCCTCAAAAACATCTTCCTGAGTAGCATTGCTATCAAACACACGATCATATACATATTGTTTTGCTTTATCATCCTTCCATGGATGTTCAACTGTGAACTCATCCAAACTTGTAAGCACTTGTCTTTGCTTTTCAGCTGCCTCTTTCTCATTTAAAGGTCTCAAACGACAATAAACTCTGATCTTGCCTTTCATATCTAAATAAGTATACAAGGATGCAAAGTAGAAGTTAAAAAGTTGGGATGATAATCTAAAATGGTATAATATATTAAGAACATATGTTATAAAACTTTTTTACGCTTCATAACAACCTTCTATGGTATTAAAGTAGCGCTTTCTTAAAACTTGTTCTTCTTTATAAAGTGCTTCCAACTCAGCGAGTTGAGCCCCCTGCATCTTCAAGATAGCAGCTGTTTGCTCATTCTTTCTATCAATATCCTGGGAGTACAAGAAAACCCGTAAAAGAAGTTTCAATTTTCAGTTGTGAAATATTTAAAGAGGTATACAGTTAAAACAATGGAAGAGTGGTACCTCTTTCATTTCTCTCAGTTCCTCTAATTCTTTTAAATTAGTTTGCAATGCAGCCAAATCCACATTTTTAATTGCAAGATTAGATTCTGCATCAGCCAAATCTTTAGTAACAGCTTCCAGATTCCTTTCAACTTCAGAAACTTGAAGCTTTAAGGCTTTGCATTCCTGCTCAAAGTTCTTCTCAAGAATTTCCACCTACGGTTCAAACACAAAATCAGCAGTTGTTTACTATTTATTGACAATCTACCATGCACAGTTACACACAAAATCACAACATATTTGACAGGAATACCTCATTAGCTTTCATCTTTTCCAGTCTAGAAATCCTCTCTTCCAACATAAGCTTCTCAGTTATTAATCTTTTTGCTTTTTCTTCTGCTGCATGCAACTCTTCAGTTCGGAGCTTTAATTCTTCCTGGACCTTGTGTAATGCCTGCATTACATAAGCCACAATCCAAGAAAATTCACAGCAAAATAAGTACAATATATTACTCATGTAAGAAATTTAGGTTACTAACATAAGAAGAATAGCAATTCACTTTTACAAGATACTACCTGATTACTTGTTCCAGACAAATCAGTGGTATTGTTCCCTGAAGCCAGATTACTGAACTTAGCCAACCTAGCTTCCATGTTTCTCTTCTCCCTTAATGCAGTCTAAAATATTCAAAGTAAATAAATACCAAATAAATGAAAAAAAAATAAAGGACAAAAAAAACCAAAAGATTAGCAGCACGAACTTGAAGAGCAGCATCATTTTCTTCACACAGTGATTTAAGTCTATCACGATCAATGGTAATTTGGGCTAAGTTTTCTTTCTCCAATCTCAAGGAATTTTTCAAGCTCTCCAATTCTTCTTGTGTTTGCACCTCTTGCTTTTGCATTTCATGCAATTCTCCCAATAACTAGATTCAAGAGCAAATTTCATTGGTATAAGATGATTTTTCCAAATTCAAACTTCAGCTCAAAAAAGAGATGCCTAGATTTGTACATGAATAATTCAACGACTTACTTGGTTGATTTTCTTCTGGGATTCTTCAGCAGCTTTAGATAAATCCTGGAGGCGTTTCTCATACACTTCTACACCAGGAGGCCTAAAATTGTTAGAAAGATCTCCATTGACTGAGCCATTGGCAGCAGACCGACCTTTCGAGTATCGACGCAACATGACATCATTTATATGTGTTTGAAGAGCAACACAAATTTCTTCTCCCTGCATAAAATTTTTAAAAGCCTAAATCAAAAACAAAAACATAATGTTTAAAAGGCACTGGAAATGAAGGTATTAAGAAATAAAGGAATAAGATAGCTGTTTGAATGTACATCACTAAATTGTAATTTGCTACCATAAGAAAAAAGTAGTCTCTGACGTATTTGGAACTTCATTACCACTTCTCTACTAATAACTGTAATAGTTAGTAGTCTCTCGGGTACTTTTGTGATTTCTCAACATTACCTTCCAACTACTTTCTTGAAGTGACATCTACATTTATCCCCAACTCCCACATAGAACAGAACCCCCAATCCCTCATTTTTTTAAAGGGAAGAATAACAGAGGAGAAGATAGACTACCTGTTTGGTTTCAAACTGAAATATGTGAAGAACACCTGCAACCCGCATCTTGAAAAATACAGCAGCATTGCTACTACCAAACTGCATTATATCTCTTAATTCAGCAGAATGCAAGTATTCCTTTGGAACTGGACGAAAAAAGTGAACCTTCAATTGGACAAATAAATTACTGTCAACCAAAGTTAGTGTATACTGTACATATGTAACTATGTTCATATACCATTATGATTTATGAAATTATCTCAAAGCATGCAATTTGTAAAACTAACCCCTCGCTTATTGATACCCAAAATAATTTTTCCAGGCAAAAGTCCAATAGGATCGTCAATTTTGCGAACACTGAAGAAAACCGAATTCCCATATGGAAGCATCCTCAGTATTCGTAGAAATTGCTGTCTTGCATCATCTTTTGTCAGATGTTCCTATAAGGCATTGGAACCATGACAAAATTTATATCCAAACAATTTAATCTTGGGTAACTAAGTTAATCAATTAAGAACAAATAACTAAGAAATCATCCTTCTACCATCAGATGGTAACGAGAGAGAATATCCAGCTCCCATTCTCGCTTTGCTCGGGTTATTGCAATTTGTCTTGGAAGGTATCTTTCTAGCAGTGAATTCCAGTCACTGGATAAAATTGGCATTGTCAAGTAAAATCCTTTGAACTGAAAAAGAAAATTCCAATGCACAAAACTGATTCCTTTTGCACTTATGAAGCACTAGTGGAAGAAAATGAAAAGAAACCACTACCACCATGGCACCACATAAATCAGAAATCAGGATTGGTAAATTAAATATATTGAAGATTGGGAATTATACTGACGTGCACAATTCAGGGGAACCAACAAATCCAATCTCAACCAAGATCTGCAATGCAGACAACTGTGCAGCATCATCCCTTCCAACTGGATAATTGCCCAATATATAGTCATGTTGCAACTGCATAAAGCATGAAAATTTTAAAAGTTATTTATAGCTAATAGTTTTGTATATGTTAAAACTACTCTAAACAAATTTTAACAGAAGTACATACTTGAACGTATGAAAGCTGCACAAACATTGGGTCTGTTATAGCTTCATCTGGTTCCCGAAATAGCTTCTTCTTAAATATAAGTTTGCAGTGTAAAATTTCTCCTTTGCTTCGGTCCTTGGCTGCCTTGAATTCCGCTAGCAGATCTCCTATATATTTATTGTCATCTAACCCAACATACTCCTCTACATAACAACAAAGAACAACTTGCTCAACCATTTCATTAAATCCTTATATGGGAAGTAACCAAGAAGTTGATAGAATAATTACCACTCCCGGGATCAGATGACTTAGAACCAGTAACAACTTTATGACATTCAAACAGGCTGAAGCTAGAATATGCTGACAGTTTAATTATACCTGCAAGCTCCTGAAGCAATGCAATTGAAAAATAAATACCAAGAAAACAAAAGAAATGTTGTCTGCAAGAAAACATAGCATCTTAAGGGTTTTGCATCAAAGCTGTGGCTGATTTAGCAGGCTCAATGAGAGCCAAGCATGGATAGTGTTCTTACATAATTTCTAATCCACATCTAGCATTTTGACTTACATTGGGTACAAAAAGGAACAGTTAAATAGAAGGCTAAAAAAGGGATCCCTATTGTTGTGAAGCAATAAAACATAAATAATTACATAGACTTTTTAACAGGTTTACAAGAATCTAAATTACCAGAGAATATCCTGTATGAAACTTTACCGACTTATTTCATAACTTAACCATTAGAGTAGATCAGTTAAATTAGCATTGGTATCCTAGCTAGGGCTAATGCAATGATATCATGATTCAATCACTTAACCTTGTACAACACAAGAATATTTCACTGCTCCAGTCTTCACCACATAATTTTCAGTTTTCTATTTGAAAATGAAGCCTTGACGATACAGAACTTAAAGAGCAGCACTCAACAGAAAACAATCATTTCAAATGGAAATTGTGATGAAAACTATAAAAAAATTCTTTTCTCTATAACTTATAAAAGTATAAACCCTATAAGAAATTCACTCATTTTTTTTCTAACAATCAGAAGGGATTTCTTTACCTGTTGATTTACTGGCTTAAGGAACTATTGAAGACCAATGTAAAAGAAAAGGAACAATTAAAGAAAATTTATTTGAGTATCGGGCTATTTATTTTCATTTTTGCAAAGTCAAACCTATCATAATGAAAGCATGAAACCAAACAAAGAATGAAAAGTACCTCAACAGCATCTGATATGGAAGTTGCCATGTCATAAGTGATTTCTTCAAAAGTTTCATCCAAGAAAAAAACTATAGTTGTTAGCTTTCGACCAGTTAGAAGGGCTTCAATCTCTTCACGCCCAGGTGTTGTAAGCCTGGGGCCAGCTTTAACAGAATGCTTCAGGGCATTTAATGTATTCAATGCAAGAGTTTGAACCTCAGAATCAGTGCTTGCCCCATTTGCTATGTTATGGATGTACTCAGATAAATATCCTCCAATGTCCTTGCTAGGAGGCATAGAAGATGCACATAAATAAAAAAGCTCCCACGCTTTAATTAAACTTTGCCTGTAACATCCAATTTGATGAGGACAATAAGGATAACAAATAACAACAAATGACATGGTATATACATGGGAAGGATAGGCATGATAAAGAAGTATATGAATAACCTTATAAATACATACAAACCTATCAGGGTTATTTCTTGTTTGCTTTGATATTTGAGTAAAAAGTTCGTCTCGAAGTTCTGCACGCTTCATAGTATGCTTATAAAGTTTCCCAACAAGCTCAATTCGTTCATCTAAGCTTACTGGAGATACTCCATCTGATGAATCAATTCCCATGTACTTCAAAATTACTTGGAACACTTTTGTTGCTCGGCTCACAAGGTCACCATTGATTTTAAGTAGTGAAGTTGGAATGGGTTCCTGCAAAAATACTTGTAGTTAGCTCTTCATGACTATTATGAACGAAGATATTCTTTTGCAACATAGAATGCCTTACCTTTTGGAAACATAACATATCCTCAAATGTGAACTTTTCTCGAACTGGAGGACCTGCAGTTTTTTTTGAGAAAAAGCTCCGCTTTCCACCAGACTGTATCTGTTTCTGCATCAATTTTAGAAATATCTCCACCTACATAGTATATACAGCAATTGCATAAAAAGGTTGATCGTCAGCGGACATTAATCTAAAAAGAAGCTATAAACCTAAAACCAATTTGGTTCCTTTTATTTTGAAGCATCAAGGATTGACCAATAGAAATTTTCTTTTCTTCTTCTTCTTCTTCTTCTT
>BPVZ01000058.1:1668390-1679479 GCA_020521535.1 Rubroshorea leprosula | reverse complement strand
ATTTAGTTACCTCTTGCCCCCAATCGTCTCTCCTTTCATCAAATTCAGCAGCCTGTCATTCTATGCCTTCAAATATACGCATTTTAACATCATCAACTTTTCAATAGTTACCAACGTAAAAAAGAAAAGAAAAGAAAAAGAAAAATCTATGGAGCAAGAATCCAAATACATCCATTCACTGATTTCCATCTTGGAATATGTTTCCAAAATCATAAATTGAGCATATGGCTTCTAGGAAAGTTTTTCACCTTAGTGCAAAACAGGATGCCTGGTTGTTGGCCAATCATGGGAGTATAAATTAATGAAATGGGGATATATCAAGAATTTTTTTCCCAAAATTTTTTGATCTATCAAAAAGAACAGAAAAAGAGAGAAACATTTGTGAGTTAAAAATCTTCTACTTCAGTAAACTTTTGCCAAAACTTCTCAAGCTCTCCATTGCAGTCTGTATTCGCTCTGAAATGGTTGTATAGAGACATCTCTGTGCTGCTTCATCTAGACTATGTTGGGAGATAGTGGGCCATCCTATTAAAGGTGGTGGTGATTTATCATGAGACATTAAAATTGCCATCTGCATCATTTTAGGAAGATCAAATTCCAATGGTTCACCGACTATGATCTTTATGTTCTTATTCCATAATGGAAGAGGAGGCCTTCTGCCAAGGAAAGACTTTTCTGGCATCACCTATGCATTCCAGTGTAGGAGAACATGGAATAGATCAGAAATGAACAATGAAGCCAAAAGAAAAAAAAGGAAGAACAAATAAATCAGTTAGACTTAAAAAACAAATTTAAAAAGAAAGACAAGGTTCACAAGAATGGTGGAATCAATAATAGACAGGCACATACATCATACAAGAAAAGGGGTCTTCTCTTTTTGGGTGGGGGTGGGGGGGGTGGGGCTTGTTGGAGTAAGAGTAAAATGCAATTTTGAGAAGACTGATTGACAAAGGGAATGTTGGTGGAATGGTGGTGGAAGTGGTGGACTCAACAAACTGACCTTAATCTTTTTATTTATGGTTCACCAAATAAAACCAGCAAGCATATTAGAAAAAAGAAAAAAAAAAAAAAGAAGGCGTTCACTTTCATGAGTAAATATATATAATGAAAAAGAAAGGGATGACATGGGAATGCAACTTTTAGCTATTCTAACCTCTTCAAAACCACGATGATAGATGGGAAGAACAATTGGCGTTGCAGGAGCACGAACAATAAGACTAGCAGTTCCCCATTTTAATCTTCTAATAGGCGCATCTTCTTGGGATACCTTACCCTCAGGAAATGTATGTAGCTATCCATTGAAGAAAGGGAAAAACATTAGAAGAATTTAAATTTATAAGCATATAAGAAAAGAAACCTAATTACAGCATAAAGCAAGAGAACTTTAACACCATTCAATGCATGACTAGCATCAATATTGAAAATGCAAGTCTGAAACATTGAGAGTTGTCCTCTTTGTTAGGCAATTGATTTCATTCAGGCATGCCACAGGGAAAAGCAAGATAATGTAGTTTTATGACTTTCAACAACTGTTATATGAAGAACCTCTGAACACTGGAACCGAAGTCCCCAGTGTTCTTTGCCAGAAATAGAGCACATTCACAACATTTTATATGATGTTCAAAAGTCAGACCCCAAAAACCACAACTCATTTTCCTATCAGATCCATTTATAATTTATTCCTCTCCAAAGCTTTGTCCTTTGCCAGAAATCTCTTAAGTTCATGAGTATCAATAGTCCCATTTCAGTGAGTCAGTTAGGGAGAGTGAAAATTACTCGATTGTGAGAAGAACAAGAACACTGATCAACCATAGAATGTACTCCACTAATTAACTGGATCGTGAAGCAACCATTTATAGATAAATAAAATGTCAACCTCTACTCATAAAAGGAACCCAATGAATAAGAACTCTGGTAAACCAAATTAAGTATCACTTGTGAAAATCCTAAAAACTATGGCATAAGGGTCTTTCTAACCACATGCAGCTGAAATAGTAAAATATCAAATAAATACCCAGGCTCCATCACTTAAGCGCTCAATAGCTTCGTTCATCTGTTCTTGATAAATCCCAGCACCCCTTGTAATAGGTATACACTTCCCTGCAGAATTTACTATTTCAGAGACAAAATCTTGCTTAAAACCACTTGATCTATCAATTTCCAAATCAAGTTCATGCAACATTCTGCTACAGGGTACTGTTTAAATAACAAATAGGTGAAATTGCCCTCCTTTCGAGGAAAGGTCAAAGCTTTATAACTCCCTTAAATCAAATCAGATCAAGAGAAATCCTATCCTATCAATAAGAAGCAAGGTTAACAACAGATCATAAACCATTATTCCTACCTGTTTTTTTAGAGAAATAACCATTGTTCCTATTGAGCACAATTAATACCTAAATCAATTGCATTGTAAAAATAACATGTGGAATGATTTAGGAAAACCAATGTTAAGGAGAAGGAACATACCAAGTCGGAAAAAATAAGAAAAGACAGCATTTTTGAAACATATGTCCTCTGCAGCAAGCACCCATCGACCCAATTTAGCATCCGAGGAGGGGAAGCCCTTGAATCCCCACATAAGTGGATCATCCAAGCTGCATAGATTATGAATTAACAAAACTACTAAACCCAAGGAGAAGGAAAACAGGGAGATAGAACTAGAAAGAAACTGAATACCCACGTGGACATGTGATTGCTAACCGTGATAAGCGGTATGCCGGGGGGTCGAGAGCGGACGAGACTAAGGAGGGTATCGGCATTATGGACGGAGGTGGTGTTAATAAGGGTGGCTACCGCCTTGGCGAATGCCCCGACCGCCGTGAACACCATCTTTCTTGGTATTCCTCCCATGTGATTCGCTTTGGCTGCCCATTCCATTGTCCTTCCCATCTCCCTTCTTCACCGCAAGTTGGTATTACGGCGACGGCTCTAAGCGGCGGTGTATCATCGACTTCGAGTCACCGTTCGATTTGACCACAAAGTGGTTCGGTCGGGTCGGCGGCTCTAATTTTGACCGACCAAACGATTTTTACGTCTTTAAGAAAATTAAAAATTTTCTGATAAAAACTTTCGTTATTTTTATGATTGTCCTTAATCTTTCAAATGCTTCTCTATTGCATTCCTAATCCGTACCATTTTTTCACGTCCATCCTTAAAATTGTTTCTTCTTATTTTTTAATGTTATTTTTCCAGTTTATGGTTCATGGAATTCTTGGCCGAATTCATTTTTCATTAAATATATATTTTTATTGGTATAACAGCAAGTAATATTTTACATTAGTTTTCACACATCATCTAAATTTACCTTTTAGACTAATTAAAAATAAATCATTTATGTCAAAATTAGAGAATTATGATATCCTAGTAAATCAAGGTTTTGTTTAACAATAGTTTGCACAAATATTTTTCACATAATATCTTATCTAAAAATGTAATAATATATAATTTTAATTAATTTTTATATATTTTTATTAATTTTATTTATATTTTTATAATATTTTGACTATTCAAATAAAAAAGAAAAAGAAAAAGAAAACTTATAGTTATAGCCACAAAACAATTTAGCACTAACAAATTATCCAAATCACATCTATAAGATGGAAAGCAAACAGCCAAAACCCTATACCCACCAAACTACTACCCATACCCCAAAATTAAAAACATATCTAACATTACTATTTTAATTATTTTATAATATTAACAATATTATTTTGACCATATTGCATCAATTAATTCAGATTTTAACAAATTATTACATTTTATTAGTTGATTAACTCATGAACCAAAATTAAAAATAACAACAAAAATAACACCAATCAAATTAACTCCTTTTAGCAAGTTTCAAAAGGGACAAATTACTAATAAGGTCCTTAAACTTTACTTTAAACCTGTAGAGCTAATTCAAGTTCAATGGTCTAACACTTTGGGCCTGTTTGGTGGAGTTTCTTGAAACTTTTACGTTTTTAGTATTGTTTATGAGTCATAAATTTAAATTTTATTAAAAGAAAAAATTTTAAGTTATTTTTAGAAAAAATAAAAAATGATTAAGAAATGAGTAAAAAGAAAATTTATAAAAAGTAAAAATTTGAAACTTTCCAAAATTTATTATTTGAGATTTTTTTAAAATTAAAAAAAAGGTTCAAAATGTAAGTTTTTAAAAGAAAAATTTTAATTTATGAAATATGAATAGTATTAAAAAACTGAAGCACTTACAAGTTCCACCAAACATGTTCTTTGACTAGTTTGAGGGCTTCATTGAAAAAAAAAAAAGTGAGAGGTTAAATGTCCACCTTTTCATAAAAGCCGTTAGCGGATAACGTTGTTTCTTCTGTCGCGCCGCTGGTTCTCTTCTCTGTCTGAGAATCGAAATCCCACGGAACAAAGACATTAGCTATTGAGACTGAGATACTTACATAAAGATGCTATCTTTGCCGTTTCTAAGTTCGGTTGTATCATCTTCACCGTTCATGTGTAAGGGGAATGGATGGAGCAATCGTTTCTTCCCCATCCATGAAAGCAGAACTGAACTTAGATCCCCGTCCTCTGCCTCCGTCCTGGGTCGACGTTCGTTTTCCAGAGCTCGGAAAGTAAAAGTCGGTAATTTAGGTTCGGAAGCAGCTCGTTCTGAGGGCGAAGAGGAAAATTTTCAAGTTTTAACGGCTATAAGGAGCAAATACAACGACATTGTCATAGTGGACTCTCCAAAATCAAGGATGTTGCTCCTTGACTCTACACGTAGCTATCCATCCTTCTCTCTAACATGGAATTTGAGTTTAAATTGAGATAGAAATGTCACGAATTTGTTTGCATCCTTGCGTAAATGGGGTTTACATTTCAACAATTAATTTGCTTCAGGCTGTCTATATTTGTAAACGGGGCTGCATACTACGTGCTCGTCATATTGTCTCTTAGAAAAAAAATTTTCACTGTTATTTTCCTATCTCCCTGAAAGGGTAAGATTAACTCCTGGTTAAGTTGAAAAGAAGGATTGAAATTCGGGTTAGAGAAAATTGGCATTCTTCCTCTTCTGCTGAATTCTTATGAGCCATGCGTATTAATTAACTAAGTATGATGAACTACTTGATTCTGTACAACGTTCTAAAATTTTTGGGTGGAAAGGCTTTCTATTTTTGATATGGTTTAGTTTTTTTGAAATCCGTATCATTAGATTTCTGTATCAATAGATGACAGCATTACGTACATGTTATTGGCAGGATCAAGTCTCTGCTATCCCTAATTCAATACATATATCAATGCAGATAATGTCCACAGCATTGTACAAAAGGGTGATGAGAAATGGACAGGATCATATTGGGTAAGTCAATGTTCTTTGTTCTCAAACTGTTAACTGTTTCCAATTCATCCCCTCTCTTCTTATGTAACGGGCAAAGAAGGGAAAAGAAGAAGAAGGACGCAATCCTCTTAGTAAATTCTTATAAATATATATTTTTTATGCATCTTTAAGTGTGTTTTAATTGTGTTATTGATTATGATTTCAAGTCCTTGTAGTTAGGCCCGTTTTATTGCCTGGTATTGATTCCATTAGGTTCTTGGAAAAACTGGTAGGGAAAGATACCAATGAAATGATGAGAAGTAATATTTTCTGAAAACTGATTTCATGCCCTTGTTCTCTCTAGGATGAATTTGCCAGTTTGCCTGCAATTATTCCAGAAGGTCCAATTGCAATCTATGGATTGGTAATGTATTGACCTTACCATTACATATGTATCTTTCCTCAATTTTTCAAAATATATTGCCAAATTTTAATTAATGAGTTCATCAATTTGAAGTTTTGAAATTCTCTCATTGTTAGGGTGGTGGAACAGCTGCATATCTGATGCTAGACGTTTGGCCTTCATTGCAGCTTGAAGGTTGGGAGATTGATGGAATTGTGAGGAATAAACTTTTTGGAGGATTGAGAAGTATATAGTATCTGGTTGATTATTCTGTGAAACTTTTTTACCATAGAATCATATACAGCATTTCTTTACCATTTTCTTGTAAATATATTTCTATCCAGGACTTCTACTTTCTTTCAATTAATGCGTGTTTCTTTTTTGATTAAATCAAATAAGCATCAAGGGTTTTCTTCAAGAGTTTACTAATGAGCCCAACAGAGGCCTAAATTTTTTAAACCAAAACTATGTTTGTATTGAGAAAAAGCTCAATTGTTTTCACTCCCTCGGTGATACAATGATTATCCTTTATTTTCTGCATATTAGTTGATTGATAAAGCAAGAGAATATCTTGGACTATCAGAGCTTGAGAAGCATACTGAAGCTGGTGGTAGACTTCAAGTTCATATTGGAGATGTCTTTCCTGCTGGGCAGAATCCTTCTGAAGGATATGCTGGTGAGTGGTGAGACTAGATTATAATTCATACATTAGAGAATTTAACTCACTTCTACCAACTTACAAGTAGGATAGTTCTCCTTTGCAAACAGCCTCCCATGCCCCAAGACACTAAGGTCTCTGGATTTTCAAGAAGGCAATATTAGTTGATTAAGTTCATGCTTCTTATGAGCTTTATTTTAGTTAAAGCAAGGTATTTTCCTTCTTACCCATTTGTTCTTAACCTTCTTTGTAAATAATTAATGTACAGGCATTGTAATTGACTTATTCTCAGATGGAGAGGTTTTGGCAGAGTTGCAGGAGGTACGTACTCCAACCTGTTTTGGTTCCCTATGTTGTGACAGTAATTCGAAGTCAACTCCATTCTGTAGATTCATTGTATTTAATCTTCTTAAATCCAATTCCCCTGGTAAAAAAAGAATTTGGATTTCAAATTCATTTCTATTTTTGTGTTAATTCAAACTACTGGTACAGGTTGCAACCTGGTTGGAGTTAAAGGATAGACTGATGCCCAAGGGTCGCTTCATGGTGAATTGTGGAGGTATTAGTGAAGCATCTAAAACTATAGATGGCAATGAGATACAAAATTCTACTATCAGGGCAATGGCTGCGGCATTTCCTGGACAAGTATGACATTTTCTTAATCTTATTCTTTTGTGGGGATAACGTGCTGTTCTGTGTAGTTCTAGCGGGCTTGTACTTGTTACTATAATATTATGAGTACAACAGTTACACACTTCAAAACTTTATAAAGATTCACCCAATTTTGTCCCAATGTTCCAAAATAAAAAAAAATAATGTAAAAAACCATGATTAGCTTTGCCTAACAAACAAGTGTAATATGACGTTGGTGTGAGATAGTTTTCTGACAAGATTCGAAATTCTATTGACACAGTTATACTGGAAGGTGTTGGGGGAAAGAGAAGGCCAAAATTATCTTGCACTAACCGGTCCTTTCCCTGACATTGACTTGTGGTCTGCTGTACTCCCAGAACATCTAAGCAAAACTGTGAAGCAATGGAGACCTTATGAGCCTATTCCATGACAAGCAATTGCCTTGTAGCATGATATTTGACTTACTGCTATGGCTTCAACCATAATTCTTTCATTGATTTGCCTTTCCAACTAGAGATATTTCTTCACATGCTACTTATCAAGAGTTTGCCGATTCTTTTTCACTGTGTTTCAACAGGATGGAGGGATTCATCTCCTGTTCTGAATGTAGCCTGTTGTAAACTGAGCACTTTTTCATTTCATCCTTTGTTGTAATAATGCAAAAAATGAATCTTTTCTTTCCTACAGATATCATAAACTTATATATTTCCGATGTGAAGAAAAGGGTCGAAACAGAGGAGGAAAAAGAAGAAGAAATTCACTCCCTGAAAGAAGACCTGTTTCTGCCTCATTATCCTATGTAACTGAGGGTATTCTCCTTCCACTCTCTCTCTCTTTCTTTTTTTTTTTTAATTATTTTTTTATTGTTTTTATTTGTTAAGAAAGAAAATTTTAAGCATCACTCATGAATCTTAGAAATTTTGCAGAATGATTTTTTTTTTAAATATAAATAAAATGTAATAAAAAATTACAAATTCATAAAAGTTAAATCACTTTGCAACGGAGGGCAAAGAAACACAATAACTGTGGAAAAAAACCATCACATAAACCTTAACCCATAGAGTTTGTCTCTCAAAACCACCTCAAATACGTCTCTCACACACCCGCTACGTTCTATTATCTGTGTGAGCCACGGCAAAAGATTGAATGGTGGGTGTTTAGATGGTGTATGGTGGAGGCTTGGGGAGGTTCACTACGTCGCCGCAGAGAAGAGCATAATCGGGGATGTTGTACTCGTCCCTGAGGGAACGTGCAGGGGAGATCACGCTAGCGTAGAGTTGCTGGCCAAGGTAGTGCCTTTCCCAGATTTCAGAACGGATGTTCCACATTCCGGCGTTGTCGAAGGTCAGGAGGATGGCGGCCCAGGATTTGGGGAAGACCTGTATGGTGTGCCTGCTCACTGCGTCAAGGAGATTGTAGTTCTTCCTCTTCTCAGGGGTCCAGGTTCCGGCCTCGATGCTGCAAATCAATTCATAAATTTATCTCTGCGGCGTTTATACAAACAGGTAGAGAGCTGAAGAGAAGAATGAGAAAAAACAGAGGGCTGAGACTTACGCGACAGCGAAGAATGAATACCCATCAAGGTGCCATGACTGGATGGCTGTTTCGTGGTTCTCGAAGATGATCTCAATAAAGGTACGGAATGTCATGTTCAGGACAATGGGTTGTCGGATGACTTCCTGGTTTGAAGATGATGGTTCATCTCCGATGACATTGTATTTGAAAACCTTATCGGGGATCTGAAAGTACTCGGCGAGCTTGAGGGGGGTGGGTGTGTCAACATGGGAAACACCGTTGATGGCATATCGGAGCTTCCCGTTGACCTTGGAGGCTGAGTTAGCGAGCTTGATGGTGCGGGTGATGTTGATGGCGCCATAGTGGTAGGACCCCTGTGGGTTAGGCCTGGCAGCGCTGGCAGTCAGGTTCCAGCGGAAGGTGCGGAACTGATTGAGGGACCAAGCCCAGCCAACTGGAGCAGGAGGAAGCTCAGGGGATGCAGGACCCTTGCCGTTGGTGTAACGGATGATTCCAGTGGTAGTCATCTCCTTCCTCTGGAATCTGGTGGAGGCCACCATGTAATAGTCCTTGGGGGTTTGATCAGCAGTCACCAGCACAGCATAGCACTGGCTAACATGAACGTCAAGGGACTCGTATGAGTTCTGCACGGTGTGGGATCCTTCCATTTCCACAAGCAGCATTTTGTGTCCCTGAATCCTGAAGTTGAGCGATGTTTTCAACCCAGTATTGCAAATCCTGTACTTGTAAGTCTTTCCAGGCTCCATGGTGAACAGAGGCTCATCCTTACCGTCACCCTTTGCAACCTTACCATTGATCAGAACACCGGCAGGCCTGCCAATTGAGCGGCCACTATCCAAGATCTTCTTAAGGGTGCTGTGGCTCTTAGTCCACCAGTCATTAAGAATAACGGTGTAGTCATCGGCAGGATCAGCGTAGGGAACAGGGATGAGCAGACGGCTGTTCACCCTCAGCCCACCGAAACCACCAGCTCCCCTTTGCATTCCCAATGCTGGGTAATAGATGTAGCTACCAATCTGATCCTTTACCTGGAAATGGTATGTGTAGTTGGTTCCAGGAGCAATTGGACAGTTGGTTCCAGCCACTCCATCTTGCCAGGAGTTCTTCCTGTGCTGAATTCCACTCCTGCAAATATTCCAAAAAAGAAAACATCAACACATACAGAAACAAAGTGCGAAATTAATTGTACTAGAATGATTTAGAGATACCATGTGATCAGAAAAGGCTCATCAAGATTGTTGAACATATTGATGACAATGTTGTTGTTGGTGGTGGAGTTGATGTTGGGACCAGGGAACTGGCCATTGATGAGGATAACCTGTTGGGGAACACCCAAGGGAGCTGCGGTGCCATATGTGATGTTCCATTCAAAGAAAAGGTAAGGATCTTCACCCTGAACCCCTGTTGCCGCCCAGAGGCAGAGCAATAGAATCCACAACACCGCTCCCATTTCAATTTCCTTTCTGTATATTTTTTTGGGTTTTTACTCAGAAGGAGAAGAGAATTTGCTATTGCTGTTGTTAATTGTTGCTGTTGTTGTCTCCAGTAGCTTCTACCCTCTGCTTTTATACCATTGATGGAGTCTCCAATGGAGGTTCTTGCATTACGCAGGGCCTCTCCTTTGTTCTTACGCGTTGTGCTATTCTTAGCACTTCTTTTACCGATTAAACGCTCTCTTTCTTTTATTCCCTATTTTCTCTATGAGCTCGTTTAAAATTTGTTTTTGTTTATAAATTAATTAAAAGTAGTTTTCGTAGGTTAATTATTTAATTTAATAAGAATTTTATTATCTAATTAATTGGAATTATATAGAAATTCTATCCCTGTTGGGTAGACATTTGGGTGATCATCAGTAATATTTTTTTTTCCTTTTGTCTTAATGTTAATTAAAATTAATCTGGTTTACTCAACAATGATAAATTAGTTTGCGACATATTTACTCTTTTACTTTGCTTATCGGTTTTAATTCTTTGAAGACATTAATCACAAAAAGATAATTCCTTGGTATAATTAGTTTTGACATGAAAGAACCTGGTTCAACAAAAGTGAGGAAATAGATTTAGTATGGTTTTACTGTATTTATTCTTTTTTGACAAAAATGATTTATTACTTTCTTTCTTTCTTTCTTTTTTTCCATTGGTTTTAAGGTATTATGATTTTTTTTTATCCGTTGAACCTTTTGTTTTACTTTTTAACTTGTTTCAAAATTTGGAAATACAAGTAATGTTTTACATTTTTTTTTCCCCTTTTCATCAGGATATTTTAATTTTTTTTTTCTTTTAATCAAGATTCATTGCCAAAAAAAGGCTCTAAGGACAAGCTCACTTTTATTTTTAATTAACCAATTCAATCGGTTCAACCAGATTTAGTGACCAAAATAGATTAACCACCGAACCGGATCCAAAAACATTGAAAATAAGTACTAAAGCTAATGATAATTTTTTTTTTTTTTGTCTAAGTGGTTGATTAGTTGGAAATATTATTTTGTTCAGTAGATTCCCCCCATTTAAAAGTCTTCTATTTTGCAATTCGAAAATAAATTTATTTTATAACAACAAAATTGAGAGTTGTTTTTATTTTTAAAAAA
>BPVZ01000058.1:1641369-1668290 GCA_020521535.1 Rubroshorea leprosula | reverse complement strand
TTAGTATGGTTTTACTGTATTTATTCTTTTTTGACAAAAATGATTTATTACTTTCTTTCTTTCTTTCTTTTTTTCCATTGGTTTTAAGGTATTATGATTTTTTTTTATCCGTTGAACCTTTTGTTTTACTTTTTAACTTGTTTCAAAATTTGGAAATACAAGTAATGTTTTACATTTTTCTCCCCTTTTCATCAGGATATTTTAATTTTTTTTTCTTGTAATCAAGATTCGTTGCCAAAAAAAAAAAAGGCTCTAAGGAGAAGCTCACTCTTATTTTTAGTGAATCAATTCAATCGATTCAACCAGATCTGGTGACCAAAATAGGTCCACCACCGGCCGGGTCCAAAAACATTGAAAATAAGTATTACAAAGCTAATGATAGTTTTTTTTCTGGTCTAAGTGGTTGATTAGTTGGAAATATTATTTTGTTCAGTAGATTCCCCCCATTTAAAAGTCTTCTATTTTGCAATTCGAAAATAAATTTATTTTATAACAACAAAATTGAGAGTTGTTTTTATTTTTAAAAAAGAAAAGAAAAGAAAAAAAAAAAACAATGGTAGTAATAATAACTTCTGTAGCAATAAACAATCCCCAAAAGGGTATGAATCAATACATAAAACTCTTTCTCATTTAAGCTCTTGTATAAAGAGTAAAGAGTTTGGATATGATTAGTATATATAAGTAATGGTATAAGTGATTTAATATAAGTTAATTTAAACTCTTTTCCTATGATGAGAATAACTCTTTCTTTGTCTAAATCTTTTTAACACATTTCTAGATGCAGTTAATGTTTATCCGTTTTTATTTTTAAAAAATTAAAAAAAAAATTATTTTAAAATTATTTCGCTTTAATAAAACATTATAGGAAAGTATAAAAAATACATTAATTCATGTTTTATAAATAAGATATTTTAATTTTTTTAATAAGTATTTATTAAAATAACATAGTTTTGAAATAATATTCCCCTAATCATTAGGAGGTAAGACGGATAAACACTATTTATTTTTTAGATTGTAAAATAAAATTTTTTAACATCAAGATCTTTTACTAAAATACTAATTTAAACTGCCTGCTTTAACCTAATAATATTGAACCTTGGGTTATTACTGTTTACCTCCTATTAATTACACGTTGGAACCCTACGAAAACCTTTTTCTCCATCCCAATAAATTTGTAAATAATTGCAATATATTCAAAAGAAAACATTAAGATACGAAATTTAGTTGGGTTTGTGCTTGAAAAAATGAAGATGACATAATGGCATTAATAGGTCCATTAATTAAATATTTCAGTTAAAAAGAACAACTGGTTCGTTTTATTTATTCTCTACTAATTGCACACACTGCATGGCCAATCTAATACTAACAATCTGATATTGGCAAAAGAAAATTAAAAAAAAAAAATGGAAAGAGACGACACTTTTGAGGAATAGACGACGGTTTCAGGCGGTAAAATCGTCGGCAAGCAAGAATAGCATCTTCTGCCTTTGAACGGAGGCGCGCGCTGCACGGAACCAATTAACAAAAGACGCAGCGGAATTCACGGCGGTTGAACGTCGGATGTTTCATTCACCTCTTGTATAAAAAGGGTGGAGCTTTGGAGGTTCAATTCAGGACGGTAGAAGAAGCATCTTCTGCCTTCTGGGACATTTTTTTTTGAATTTTTTTAGAGAAATTATTCTGATTGCTAAAAGGGGAAGTGTTGTTTATATAGGATAAAAAAAAAAAAGAAAAAAAAGAAAAAAAAAAAACAGAGAGAGAGATGGGCAGGGTGATGTTTATGCTATTGCTGTGCATATCTGCCACAGTGGTGGTTCATGGCGAAGATCCTTACCTGTTCTTCACCTGGAACGTCACCTATGGCACCATCTCTCCCCTGGGTGTTCCCCAACAAGGAATCCTCATTAACGGCCAATTTCCTGGTCCCAACATCAATTCCACCACCAACAATAACATTGTCATCAATGTTTTCAATAATCTCAACGAGCCTTTCCTTTTGACATGGTAATAATATAATTTCATCAATGTCTTCAAATTATATTGTTTTCATTTAGTCTTAACCTTAATCCCAAATTAAGATTTTGGTACCTAGAATTAATCTTTTATGTGATTAATTAATGAATTTAGTGTATGATTTTTGGGAATTGGCAGGAGCGGAATTCAGCACAGGAAGAACTCCTGGCAAGATGGAACTGCCGGTACCAACTGTCCCATTGCCCCTGGTACCAATTTTACCTATCACTTCCAGGTAAAGGATCAGATTGGTAGCTACATCTATTACCCCACCACCGAAATGCACAAGGCAGCTGGTGGTTTCGGTGGCCTGAGGGTGAACAGCCGTCTGCTCATCCCTGTTCCCTATGCGGACCCTGCTGATGACTACACTGTTCTCATTGGAGACTGGTACACCAAGAGCCATTCCACATTGAGGAAGATCTTGGACAGCGGCCGCTCCATTGGCAGGCCTAATGGTGTCCTCATCAATGGCAAGGGCGCTGCCAAGGGTCATGGAAAAAACAAGCCTCTATTCACCATGCAGCCTGGAAAGACTTACAAGTACAGGATCTGCAATGTTGGGCTGAAGACGTCGATTAATTTCAGGATCCAGAACCACAACATGAAGCTTGTGGAAATGGAAGGCTCACACACCGTGCAGAACACATATGAGTCTCTTGATGTGCATGTTGGACAGTGTTACGCGGTCCTCGTAACAGCTAACCAAGCACCAAAAGACTACTACATTGTGGCCTCCACCAGGTTCCTCAGGAAGGAGATCACCACCACCGGAATCATCCGCTACACCAATGGCAAGGGTGCAGCCTCACCAGTGCTTCCTCCTGCACCGGTTGGCTGGGCATGGTCCCTCAACCAATTCCGCACATTCCGCTGGAACCTCACCGCCAGCGCTGCCAGACCTAACCCCCAGGGGTCCTACCATTATGGTGCAATTAACATCACCCGCACCATTAAGCTCGCCAACACAGCCACCAAGGTCAATGGAAAGCTTCGGTATGCCTTGAACGGTGTCTCCCACGTGGACTCACCCACCCCACTCAAGCTTGCCGAGTACTACAACGTCGCCGACAAGGTTTTCAAGTACGATGCCATCAGAGATGAACCACCCAAAAAGGACTCAGTGGACGTCACCGTCAAACCCATTGTCCTCAACATGACATTCCGGAACTTTGTGGAGATCATCTTCGAGAACCACGAAACGGCCATTCAGTCCTGGCACTTAGACGGTTACTCATTCTTTGCAGTTGCCTCGGAAGTAGGGAAATGGACCCCGAAAAAGAGAAGGAACTACAATCTGCTCGACGCCGTGAGCAGGCACACCGTTCAGGTGTTCCCCAAATCCTGGTCCGCCATCCTGTTGACATTCGACAACGCCGGGATGTGGAACATCAGGTCGGAGAACTGGGAGAGGCACTACCTGGGGCAGCAGCTCTATGCTAGTGTTTTGTCACCTGCAAGGTCCCTCAGGGACGAATACAACATCCCCGACAACGTTCAGCTCTGCGGCGCCGTCCAGAACTTGCCCAAGCCTCCACCATACACAATCTAAATTAATTAAAGGGGAGGTTGCAGCAAGGATCAACGCTTCCTGATAGCAATAAATACTTCTCTCATCTTTTATTGGATTAATTTGCCCAAAAAAAAAAAAATTTCTGTCCTATTTCTACCTCCTCTATTGTAAATCATTTTAAATAATATTAACACTTCACAATACATACAACTAGCCCAACTCTGCAAATTACGTCTAATTAATTTCATGTTTCTTCATATTATGCTTCTTCTTCCCTTTTTTTTTTGAGATAGAAACCTCTTTTACCATCTGAACGAGACCTGACGAAGGAAGGCCCTTAATATTAGGGAGGTTAATTTTCATGTGTGCAATTTCGATTACACAACACTCTATTTTAAAAAATTATAATTTGTAGGGAAAATGGGATAAAATAAGAGGACTCTTACCAATCCTTTTGTGGGAGGGAAGAAAAAGTAGCAGAAGTATTTTATAGGATTGAAGCTTTATTCAAATTCAGGAACGATAAGGTTTATGGGGGTAGCAGTCTCTGTTTCTACAACACTATAAATAGGTATGAATTAATCTGCAGTAGAACACCAGAAATTCAATTCAAGCTAAGAATTCAAAATAAATATTAACATTTGGTAACTGTTTTGTGCTGAAATAAAGCAATACACACATCTGAAATGAGCATTATTGAAAATGTAATGAGGGTGCCACATTTCCAAACTAACTATTACAGGTATTTGGTTTGTTGTCTATTATTACCTTATGAAACAAAACTTCACTACTATCTCCGAAATTACTCTGCCAATCAAACAGAGAAAATCGGATTATTTTCAAACAAGAATGAGAGGACGGGATAAGAAAATAAGAAAAGGCACTCTGATCAAACGCCTATGACTATGAGTGGCTTCAGAAGCAACTTCATAGAATCAAGAGTAATTTATTTCACCCGAAGTCAAGTCTCCACACGCCATGTTCATCTTTGAGGAGGATCTACCGTTCTAACATTTGCACCAGTCATGCCTTCTATCCGATCTTTAGTAATCTCCACGAAATGGCCTACCATTTCATGGAACTGCTTCAATCCTGAGAGTGGAAGGATGATGGAGGACCGATCAGAACCTGCAACCTGCAATCATGGACCATCCAGTAATCAATCTAACAATCACCAGAAAAATTTAAATTCAGTTTAACAAATCTTTACAAGCAAATCCTCTTCAAGCTTACTTCAGATATCCTAAGGAAATGACCCCTGGTGTTGCTTCCAAGATCAAAGAAAAATCTCTTCTGATCAACTCTGATAACCTTTGAAACCCCCATGTTACTGATTTCATCCTGAGCTGGCAATTCAACTGATCTGTCCACATTCAATTCAGATGATGTGGTTGGTTGGTTGCTGTGTCCGGATATGAAGCCGGCTCCTACATCATCTGAAAGCCCAACTAGATGTTCTGAAGGTTCAGAACTTTGCTGCTTCAACACATGCATAAATGCACAACAACAAGATGGAAAGAGGGAAAAAGAGTATAACTATGTGAGATACCTTGGAAAAGAGAAACTAAAATGTGACAACAAAGAAATAACAACAATTGGAGTGTATGCATGTATTAGGACACCTGATTGGGCAATATGAAAAGCCTTGAAGCCTCATTGATCTCTGCTAGAATACTTCTGAATGCAGCCCACCCTTCATCCCTTGTACTTCCTGCAGGAACAATAATGGTACTGCGGTTTCTACTGACAGAAGCTTCAGATACCTGCATGTATAATTTTATTTGAGCAACTAGCCACAGAGAACAATGATAAAGTCCAAAATATAGAATTATTATGCAACCTAGGCTCCAAACATGCTTAATCCCCTGCCCTGCGGAAATCAGTAATGGTTCCACTATCCAGTCACAGCTATCTCATTGCACCATTGCAGCCTTCGATAACATTATATAATGAATAACAAGATCACAACAACAATACAAAGCGTCGCTTCAAATGCATTGCTACTAATAAAACTCCTAGCCTTAGAGCTTCTGCCTCAGCAATTGAAGCATTTTGATCATTTCGAAAGAACAAACACTAATGCAAGCCCTAACTAAGAGTGCTACAGAACATAGTTCTGGGAACTGTTCAATCCAAAGCTCGTAAATTGCTCAATTTCAGGATGAAACAGAATAAGAATTTATGCCTACCGTTCACTCAGTAGAGGAAAATTCTAAAGAAGAGAAACTACTGGGACGAGAAAAATAACAGCCAGAGTATGCAAAGAAGAGAAAGTTGACCAATTGTTACCTTCAAAAAGCGGCCACGGCGGTTCTCGCCAATGTCAAAGTAAAAGACCTTGGTATCGAGTTGCAACTCCTTGCTGAAGAGTTCATGATCCTCGGAGTTGACGTAGTAATTGAAGAGATCGAGGAACCAGGAGATGCCGGAGAAGGGTACAATAATGGTAGACCTAGTGGCGGAGGTCTTCTCGGAGATTTTCAGGTAACGGCCACGCGGGTTCTCCTTGAGATCGAAATAGAACAGCTTGTGCTCCACTTGCAGAGTCTTGGACACAAGCTCAACATCGTTCCCTCCCCCTCCTCCCCTATCCCCTCCACTGGAATTCCCATCCATTTTCCTCCTCAAAAATTCTCAGTACGTAAAAACACTTCAGTACCTGAACCACAGAAACCCACTAAGGGCACTAACACGAAACCATAGCCACAATCAGAGAGAGAAAGATACAGAAACCAGTAGATCTGATGGGTAAGAATGAAATAATTATATGCACATGGGGAGGAATCAACCAGAATTGCTAGGTTTTGGGGTTTGGGGAGGAGGAGCAGAGGAAGAGGAAGAAGGGGATGGAGTAGAAGGAGGAGGAGGGATAATAAGGAGGATTTGACTATATTCATTCTTTTGTAATTAAACGCCCTTTGTTGTTAAGCTTATGCTCTCACCCTCTCTCAACCAAAACCCAACACCAAATTTCCGTTTTTTACGCTCCGGTTTGCTTCTTGATGTCATTCATTTACTACTCCTCTTCAGTGGTACCGTATCAGATTACTTCTTCCTCCCAAAAAGATTTCACCTTTTATCCCTAAAAGAATTAAAGATTCCACCTTTTTCATCTACTGTATTTGGGATAACACCCGGGTCTCACCCACCCATGACCTTATTTCTAGAACCCAATCCAATCAGGTTAACTCAACCGACCCAACTACCTTAACCGGAAATTCATGTGTAGTGGTAGCAGGGGAACTGGGTTCATTGCTAAAAAAGTGCTGCTGCTGCAGCTTCATGCGCCTTTACCAAATTCATGGGTTTATGATTCTAAGAACTTTGAATCAAGAAAATCTCCTAGCCGATTCCAAGAGCTCTGTTTTTCATAGTAGTTCTGCTATCTCAGCAACAGGCAGGTATGTCTGTGCACAATCCATCCTTTTTTCACGCACCATTCTGCTTTCTGTGCTTCAAATGTTACGTTATTATTATTATTTTCTTTTTTTCTTATATTGTCAATTTTGCTTACATGAGTAGGGAACTCTTATTCTCATTCCATTCTATAGGTATAGTTTTATGAATTTCGTGGTAAATATGTTTAGATGCATGGGCTAACCTTCCACATAGAACTGTTTTACCAATAGGTTGATCGAGCCCTTTAACAAGGAGTTTATGTGCTTTTTGGACTTTTTAAGTCTTATCACAAATGTATTAGGAAAATCAAAATGAAATCATAATAAGATACGAATATTTACAAATGAAGACTAATGCACCATTATATACCATTTGGTTTGGCAAATTAGGGGCATCAGGATGAGCTCACTACTAATACTCTACATGGTTACTGTCTACATGGAAAGAATAACTTTCACGGGGCATGATAGGCTTACAAAATTTTGTCATTCTCTTGATTCTTTGGATGCTGAGTTCCAGATATTCAGTTGGCAAAGACTCTTTTTAGGACAATGTAGATGATGCCACCAGAACTTTCTCACTTTGTCTACATAACTGTACAAATGTACATGGATGTATGGTTGCTTTATTGGGATTAAGCCTTGCGTAGAGGAGGGGACAATTCACACTCTCAACCTCTGTCTCCATATCTGCTCCCTGTAGTCTATTGGAGTTGCTTTAAAGCATTAGACCGTAGAAGAAGTTATCCTCAAATCCCAAGTCAAGCAATCCCAATCCTAGAAGAGCAGTGGCACAGGAAAGCTGAACTTTACATTTAAGAAAATTATATAGTCCTGGCAAAAAGACAGTAAGAGCAAACTGTAATCATTGGTTGAGACTTAAGGAATCGTAAGTTGTAGCTTATAAGTTGTGTTCTGTAGTTTCATAGTCTTGTGGTTTTGGTTTAGGCCTAAAAAATTCTTACCTTCTATCTGAGTAATTCCTTGTGTTTTGACAAGTGTTACTCTTGGCTCCTCCTGATTTCTGTCACCCATGAATGATGCTCTTTGAGATCTTGATCTGCACGAGTTTGCTCTTGTCCCTTTTGCTGAGGATTGAGAGGAAGCATCTCCATCTCTACTGTATTCCATACTCATTTTGGTGTACACTTCTTCACAGTGCCGTTCCTCTTCTGATTCTGGGGTGAAAACACCAAAATCTTCCTTTGAGTTGATGATACTGTCATCTACCTCAGACGAAAAAGACTGGTGTCCACCATTCTTTAACATTGAACTCTCTGAACATTGTGCCATGTCCTTTACTGCTTGCATCATATACATTTCAAAGACCTCATTTTCACCATTGTACTCTTGAAGGTCTCCACAGGAAATATCATACAGAAAAGCACTTCCACATTCATCGTCTTCTATAGATGAGCCATGTAGTATGTCCTCTGGTTGCATCATTGTCTGATCATTCATTGCATGAGATGGAACAATAAAACTAGATCTTGATTCCTCATCAAATAAATCCTTTAATGTTGGTGGTTTGTTAGTAACCACCTCTGACACAGTCCTCCCAACTGTTAAGATATCAACCTGCCTCTCCATGCTATATTGGTTGAATATCTTTTCTGTTGTTGCAAAGCCATAAGAAGAAGGCTTCTGTCCACTATATCCATGTTTCTTCTCTGGGATGAGAATGGCTGGTACCCTTGTGTTCCTAGGAGCATAACCACTAATAGGAGGATCATTCTTGTTCAGGTCAAGCCAGTTGTCAACCTTCAACAATCTCTTGGAGCTGCTTTCACCTAATCTTTGACTTCCATTTCTGTAGAGGTGACTAAGCTGGCCGTTTTGACTGGTTGTTTTAAGATATGATTTTTCCTTTTCTGGAAATACAATCTTTTTTAGGTCACATTCAGATGCATCTTGGCTGTATTCTGTTTCATTGTGAGCACTACTTTTCATTCTCAATTCCAGCACACAGGTAGATTTTGAAATGCTGCAATCTGACTTGTACTCTGAATCACTCTTCACAGGAAAAGTTACTGACTCAGCACAATTGGATAGTGACCTTTTCTTTTTTGAAATGACTTTATCTCTCCCTGATGAAGTTTGTTGATCCATTCCAGATTTTCTTCTACTGCAAATAGTTGGTCTCATGAATCTAGGTAGCTGGAACAACGAAGCTGCTTTGACATTTTTGTTCCTTGTATTGACCATGTCATGGTCAGTTAGTGACCCTTCGGTAGAAAAAGGGGAAACCTCCAGTTGCTCTTCCAAAGGCAGCGCTATTCCTGTAAGATTTTCTAGTTTCTCATTTAGTTTCTTTATCTGTCTTCTAACATGTAGGTGTTCATCTTCAATCCTCTCCATCTTCTGCTGCAAATTCATCATTGCAAATTCCTTCTGGTTTTTTATTTCCTGAATTTTAGTAGTTCATGACCCAAAATAAATCAATTGTTCATCTCAGCAGTTATAATGAGGATATAAACCCAATGTAGCATGAGATAGAAAAGCTTTATGCATCAAGGAATGAAATGAGGTTCTCATCATAGCAATTCTTGCAAACTAGATACTGACATTTAATAATTACATCATTGATATTAACAGCAGTTCACTAGTTTCAAATAATTTTGATGCATCAATATGCTTGCTCATTGTAAAGCAGTGTTGTATATTTCATTATAAACACATCATGTGTCTAGATTGAATGGAGCTCTTCAAGTTCAGATTGAATATTATGCATGATAATTTGAGTTGTGCTTGATCTGAATCAAATATATATATATATATATATATCCCTTTAGCATTTATTTTTCATATTGTACTATTTGTCTATTCAGCTAGATTCACTAAATAATTTAGTTCTGGATCTACATCTGGGTTAAATTCGTTTCCCTAGATACTGATAAAAGTTGTAAATTAAAATATAAGAGGCCACAGATTAGATAACTTACAATTGATTCCTCATGCCGCAAATGAACACTTCTCACCTTTGTTGCAAAATTTAAAGAGCTTATTGTTTCACATAAATCTTCTTCTTCGGGGCTAACATGAACAAGCATAAGTGTTTTGGAATCTTCACCTAAAGATAAGAAGGTAGAGTTGAATTGTGAAGAACAACAGAGAACTGTAAAGAAACATCCTGACACACATCACATAGGAATTCCATTTCATTAGAACACATTAGTTTAGAATAATTACCTAAGGAATCTCTGAGAACTTGTGTCAGTTTGCTGTTCCTGTCAGAAATCAAAGCTTATAGTTTAGGGTTAGTAGCAATAATGCAGAAGGATAGGGAGATTTACAGCCAATAAAGCATAGGTTGCTATGATCCAGGCACGTGTGATACATGTCTACTTCTTACCTTAGCAACAATAGAGAAGATATGAGAGATAGCTACTTTGAAAATCATTGATATATTTCTCTGTTACCAAGAAAAGGTCATTGTAGAACAACTTCAAAGGTTAATTAAGTTTGATGGTTATTATTATGATTAACAGTTCGAGCACTATATCATGGTCTCTTTAATTGAGGAATGATCATCTGAAGCAGTTGGTATTGAAATATTCATATAGCCAAGTGGTTGGTATTAAAGGCCTCTGAATTTGTAGATTTATGCTTACCTGTACGGTATGTAACACTTTTTCCTTTGAAGGGCATTTATTACATTTCCAAGAGCAGAAAGAGACAAATTAATTGCTTTTCCTTCATCAAGTCTTCTTCCCCATGCTTTTGTCTTCATTACACGCTCACTCCCACCAAGATCAACTAACCAGATTTTGTTTGTTTCTCGTCTCCTCTCAGGAGCATCAAAGCAAGTGATTGATATGCGGATCATGCTAACAGGAACAACAGAAAGATGAAAAGTTTCAAATTTAGTATGAGAGCTCATGGCAATTTGGTTGCTCGTTATAACTTTCAAGCTCCAGTTTCCTTTGGGGCCTTTAGAACTGAAATGGATAGTCCAAGACCTATATGTTCTAAACAGTTAAGGGTCAGTAAAGGTAGTTACCAGTGAGATCTGCTTGAAGTTGCATTTGAATTTGTTGAGGCAGTTGATCTGAAGTGGCATCCTAATCTATACAGCTTGAGAGCTTGGTTGAAGTCATTTACTTGGATGCCCACTATGTTCTCAATTTCAATCCCTCCATTTGGATCTGTTTTAATTGAGAGACTGCATGGAGAGAATCTAGAATTAACTTAGCAGGCACTGGACTGTGCACTAACAAAACTGCCTACTTACCATGGTGGCAGAGGATCTGTTGGTTTTGTTGGCTGAGGTACAAGCAAATCCTTGAGATTTCCCAAATAAATCTCAAGCATACTGAAAGTGATGAGAAATGCATGATTACTATCCACTGCTAGCTTAAGCAGTGCCTCAATTACACGGGGAACAATTCCTGGGGAATCTGGAGTACCTTCCTGCAAATTTGGACAGAGAATGAACACATTTAGTGACATAAAAAATACATCAAACCCTTATGATTTGGATGCTGGTGAGTTACTTTTCAAGGTCAATCGTGCTAAAGCTATTAAAAAATTATCATTTTGCTAGAATCACTATGCAGTTTGCTTAAATGTGGATTAGGCAGATTCTGGATCTTATACAGTATTTACTAGAGTACTAGTTATGTCATGATCCTGTTATAGCAATAGGATGTCCTTACCATACTGAAGGTTTTCCCTGTTCCTGTTTGACCATATGCAAAAATGCATGCATTATAACCATCCAGGACGGATTTGATGACTGGTTCAACTTCTGAAAACACTTCATCTGGAAATTTGGAAATTTCAAATCAATTATCGTGGCACAGATGGTTAAATAATTTGGGCAACTGGCTATGATATATCATTTTTGCACCTGTCTGCCATCCGGAATAGAACAAGAAAATGAAAAATCAAGGAGAGGATTTGGACTTCACCTTGTGATGAACCTGGGTGGAACACCTTGTCAAAACTGTAACTCTTGGTTTTATTATCAGCGAGTTTTAGATGAATATTACTTGAATCCAAAGCTACAACAGGTCTTAAATGTCCGAAATTCTCCCCCAGTGTGACAGGTCTTATTCGACAAAATACACGAATATTTCCTGTAATGACAAAAATTAGATGTTAAGACATCTTACTGGAAATTAGATTAAGAATTCCATTAGAGTTAATAGATATTCAACAAATCATGGCATTCATAGCTACATGATAATTAGAAGAGCTGCATAGTTTCAAAGTCTTCTATACTAATATAGATTGGTAGTTTAGGAGCTTTAGAGTTAGTAAGAGATAAACTAACCTTTCAAGTCTAGTAACTCATTTAAGACCTGTCTCCTCTCTATGTTCAACTGGTTTATGCAGGCAGTTAAGGCAGCTAGTTCTTCTGCTGACAGGCACCCAAAAACATTGGAGGGGGATTTGAGTGGGGGTATCAGTAAACTGAATAAGCTGAGATATGAAAATGTCTGCACATTAATGCATACATAGAGTGCATGAAAATGGACTGCTTGCCTTTTATCTTGGGAATGTCAGTGAAAGATTTATCATCTTTACTTGTCTTGACATCTGTTCTGAATCGTTCAAGGGGTAGATTTTCTATGATATCACAACCTGACTTGATCCAGGCAGAAGTTGAATGTGACTTGAATCCCAGTAAGGAATGAATTCTGTTGGTCAGGTTCTGAATTGATTTCTTTGAATCCATGTCCTAGACCTTCATATTTCTAACTGCAGGAAGAACTTAAAATCCTCCTTTCAGCTAAAGAGAGCACTATGCAATGAAATAATGAAATTGTTTTCCCTAATGGAAACATCTCTTTTAAATCTCTCTTCTTTGTTTTCAGGTGCATGCAAGTTCAACGCAAGATAAGAAGACAAGATGCAAACTGACATGAAGAAAGAATACCATCAATGTTCTGGTTTGTGAAGCAGAGAAAAGAAAATGAAGAATGCCATGAAAACTCCTCCATGGTGAAGGCTCAAACCTTCAAAGCTCCTGCACTGCTAAAAATGGAACCTTGTAACAAACCATCCTCGAAACCATTGTCAGGGGAGATATGAAGAAGAAGATGGTGATGGTGATGGAGTTGAAAACTCATAAGAAAGTGGTAGAACCTCTACTTCACTGATTCAAATGGCACTACAAGGTCAGACATAAAAGACCTAATACCTACTCAAAACCCCTTTTCTCCTGTTAAATTTTCGCTGTTACAGCATGAAGCAGAAAAACATTTTCCTTCATATGAACAAATTATCATTATTGGCTAATAGCTTCTTGACAAAGGACCTACCCTCTGCATAAACAAAACAATGGCTGTTGTGAGGGTCCCATGATTCATTTTTACTCCTTTCATGGTTCCTTTTTTTATTTTTTTTACTCTTTTACATATATTATGATGTTAAGCTTGTTGAGTAGTTTGCAAATGTTAAGGTCCCACGTCAAGAAAATATGGGAAGTTAAAAGGAATTTATAAAGACTTATTTGTTATCAACAAATAGATAAATAAAGTGAAGTTCAAGATAAATTAGGTTTTGCTCTTTATATATAGTCAAAGATGGGCACTTGGGACTTGACTTCCAAAATATTTAATTTTTATTTTCGGATTTTTTTTTAATTTAATTTATTAAATTTTAATCTGAAAAGGCATGTCTGCAAAATTGGATAACCTTTGGAAGTCTAAAGGTACCTCTATGTAATAGTGTCTTTTTGAAGAGATACATCTCTATAAATAGTGACTTTTTAATGTATATAAATTCATATGCAAAGTCAAAGTTCTATATCTAATTTGAGAGAGTTTGAGTTCTGTTCTGTTGTATCCTAGAGGATTTTTGAATCCTTAAGGAGAGTGAGATCATGCCTCAAAATTATCTGTTTTCATTCTGATAATCCTTATCTTATCTTTAACAAAGCTACACAACACTCCATAATCTTTTTCTTTTACAAATGTCTCCTGTTTCAAGATTTGAACTAAGACTTCAAACTTAGAGTTTCAAACTCTTATACGTTAGAAAACATTGTAGATAAATCATTTTCCAAGATTTTGTGGTCCAATCTTGAAAATTTGAGCTTTTGATTTATCTTTTAAATTTAATTATGTGTGAAAATTAAGGCAACATAGACCAATTAATGGATCTGAGAAAATCTATTCCAACTTTCAAGAAGTACACAGGCAACAAGAAATTGAATAATAGTCTAACCTTCATACAAATCCAAACCAGTCAAATTGATTAATAATTTTCCATGTTGTACCATGAATATTTGGTGAAAGAGAGGACCATATGAAATCTTTTTCTTGAGAAACAAACAAATCCAACGGCTCATAACATTCATTCGTTGGCATAACAATAATTTTACATTACCTAAAAAGCAATCTGAAGATTGGGATTCAAATCTATACCTGGACCATTTGCTGGATGAAGTAAATTTTCTTGGAAATGTACAGTGTTTGTCTAGTGAGAAAACTGAAACCTATCCATACAAAATACCATTATGTATGGATACGGAGGACGATTCTTGAGAGACGAAATTGGGCGGCGACTTACCTGGTAATTTCTTTAGTTTACACGTGTGTATGTCTATGTAGCAAGTGGGTTGGGTGTCTGCATACATACAAGCCAAGTCGCCACCAATTTCGTCTCCCGATAGTCGTCCTCTGTATCATTATTCCCATGCATATTAAAAAGATATAATCACAATATGCATTTTGTTCCAAAAGTTTCGAAATAAATCTACTAAATGTTTGATTCTTTAAAGAGGTTATGGAGAAATAATTATTTGTGAAAATCTTTAACGTGAATGACATATCTTTGATTAGATCAATACTATATTAAAAAAATCTAAATACACAAAAATTTGCAACTATTGATCAAAATCAAACCTTGGTTTAAAGTACAAATTTCCAAAATTGATGTATGCGATAAAAATACACAATAGAGGGACCAAAGGTTGGGTGTGTGATGGTGAAAGAATTTACTTGGTCAAGTGTTTTGTTTGGTGACTCAAGTTGCATTATCAATTTTGGTACCAAGTACCATTAATGTACTTACAATACATGTTACATACGCAGAAGTGAAAAAGAGGCAAAGTGGAAAGATGGTTAACAGGTAAAAGCCAAGAGTGAGTAACCTTTGGCTTGAAGAATTGGGAAATGGTTTCTTAGTAACATATATGCTGGGGACTGGAGGATGGAATTTAGTGATAGTGTCTGTTGGTGAGGTTATTAGTGGGGTCCTATTCGACTTAAATTGAGAGATTCCATCTTTAATTAAGCTAAGCATTAGGGTTGCAGTAGGAATTAGGAAGAAGCAGCTACTCCTACTGTCCAACACAACAACCATAATAGTAACATTCTATGGAATCTTTCTTTGCTTTTGTATTTGATCGTATATGGTGGCATTGATCAGATGCCTTGAGAGACTGTTTTTTAGTCAATTTGAACTAAAAAACAAGTTTTTCTTTATTTATTTTGAGTTTTATGTATTTTAGTTCAAACTGTATATTAAATATGTAGTTCTGATACTGAAATTATTAAATTATTCTTAATAAATAAATATAAAAAAATATATATTAAAGGTATTTTAATAATTTCAATAATGAGATTACACTTTTAATATGCAGTCCAACTTGAAAAACACTTTTTTGATTTATTTTACTAGGTGAATTTGGTTGGTGAAATATTTAAGTTGTGCTCTCACGGCCATGGTATTTTTTCGATATTTCTCTCTCTCTTTTCTTTACATCAACAAAAATGATTACTCTCATGCAGCTGCCTTTCTAAGTGCTTTTGTGGGGGAAGGTTTTTAACACCAACCATGTATGTAGCATGCACAATCATTGTGTGGAAAGGAAAATCCCATAGCATAACCAACTTCTTATAATAGCTTAGGTCCCAAACCCCAAACTCTGAGAAGAGATTTTACATTAGGTGAGTAGTCAATGTAAAACCTCCAAATTTGAACTGTGAGATTTGAGCTGAGTCACGTTCCAATGAACAACTTAATCCGTCACAGAATTACAGGAAATTGAATACCAGCCTCAGTAGACATGATCATAGTCCCGAAGAAACAATCATATATAAAGGAAACTATAATATTAAGTACTACTTTACTGGTGTGTTGAGAAGCTCCTCATTGATGTCTAATTTCATCAGAAGGCCTAGCATGTCGAGCAGGAAGAAAGATGTAGCCAAGAACAACCTGTCAACTTCTAATTAGTTCATCTCGCTTCCTAAAGATCAATGAAGCAGCAAAACAAGGAAGGTAGTTGGCAAGTCATCCTTGGTTGCACCATACTTCCTGTTCCTAGAGCCAAGGCCACAGATGGGAGGAATGATGATTACAATCCACGTGCCATATTAAACTGGAGCTCAAGCTGCAAAATCATTGGTCAACACCTTATTTCCAGCCAATATTTTTCAGAATTTTATTCTTTACAATGACAGTAATTACATTGTCAACAAGGCCAGTGATTGAAAAGCTCTTCAGCTAAATTGTACTCAAGAATCTCTATCTCCGGAAGACACCACCAAGAGAATATGCAAATGCAAATGCAAATGCTACCTTGATAAAACAATAACCATTTTTATTTCAAACAAAATATAATGACCTTAAACAAGTTCTAACAAATATTACAGGGTAACACCTCTGCGACTTTGCCTGTTTCAACTATATAACAAACAACTAATAACTTCCCCCAGTCCTAGGAACAAGAAGGTAAACATGACATCAAGGCATTACGTTGCACAAATAACCAACTAAGAGTCTTGGGGCACCTCAAATCTTGTTGGAGTGTCAATGCCCATCATACAGCAAAGTCCTGATATTAAAATTAAAAGCAGCACAATTCCCTGAATATCATGCAAGAACAGCAATATCAGAAACACATATTTGTCACAATGTCAATATTTATATGCGGAAAAAGAAATATCAGTAAAGACCAGAAGAATACAGAGTAGAAGAAAAGAAGGGGCAAAAGGTGAAGATGGTCACTCACAACTAAAACCCCCTCTAGAAGTGAGGACTTGATTTGGCAAACCTCATCACAACGAGTGGAGTTTGTTCCATTTCCTTCAACACCCTCTGCAAGAAACCTCTCAAGTTCCCAATAAGAAGGATAAGAGATAGACCTAAAAGGGTCAGAAACATAAAGAGCTGCATATTTAGCCCCAGACTGCTCCACAGTATTGATGACTTCAGACAAAACCTCACCTGCATATTGATTAAAATATTTGCATAAATGGTATCAGAACGTACAAGTTCCATCAAACAAACAAACACTATTTAAAATGAAAGCATAACAACAATGCAAATTAACTTAACATACTTTCTGGACTTGGCTGGTCCACTTCATTCAAAGAATGAAACCCTCCTTGGCAGAAGACAACCAAGTCAGTCTGCCCCTTTGTTCTCCTTTCCATCCTTGAAGCCAGATGATCCTGGGTATATTTTTTCAACAAAACTTACAAGAATTAATAACTCAAAAGGAAAAAAAAAAAAAAATTTAAATCTTTTTGCCACATTGTTTCATGACAAGACAATTAGTATAGCATTAATAGAGATAATTTACATGTAAAGAATGCAAATCTGCAAGTCTCTGAAAGTCTCCACCCTCTATAGAGCATGAGTCTGAATATGCAACATTAATGGAAGCTAAATCTTGGCCACAAGCTTCTGTTAACCCTGAAACCAACAAATTCTCCATAGTCCCCTCCTCAGATGGAGCAACATAAGGGAACGCCATTGAAAAATTGGACTTGGTAAAGGAGACCTGTATGGAGGCACAGAACAAACATCCATTGTCATAGAGCAGAAAGCTGGAATCTGATGCAGTGATTAGCCCAATGTCTTATAAATTTGTAAACAGAAATGAGAATAAATGCAATCAACAGATGCTAGCTACCTTGAGCAAGTCAACAAGTGCCGGATCTACATGTTTGCCCCCAGCAATATCTGAGGAGTGCAACTACAGAGAATAAAAGTCACACCATGAGTGGTCTGGAAATGAACAGCAATGTGAAATTTGTAAACATTAATTTATTCAGCTAGCCATAGCAAAGACTGTTGATGGCAAGGAATGCTTAAGCTGAAGTGTTATTTATAAACCTCTCTACCACAGCAAATATGTCACAGAAGTTCTAACCTCTCTACCAACAAAAACAATTGCCAGTTCGACAGGCTGCTGAAGTTTCTCCCCAGAGCACTGAAACATTAGAAAAGTAAGTGGAACAGAATAAGGAAACCAAGAAAACCAAACCAAGCAAATCAACCCAACATCTTCCTCATTCTTATAACAAGTGCCATGGTGAAAATTTAAAGCAGAATGCTGATAGCAAGCAGCAATACCAGTAAGTTTAACCAGCCGCCTTCAGACAGAACAGAGTTCACTAGACCCTTAGGTGACATGATCTGATAATTTACAGTTTCCTTCAATCCATTATACGAGGACCTGTAATGATTCAAAATGAAACAAAACGAGATGCCAACTTGTAAAACAAAATGTTGAAGGGGATGAAACAAGGAATATTGTGGATAACAGAATCAATATGGAATACAGAAGTCATTTAAAGATATCTCTAAAACATGTATTAACTCATAAACGAGCTTCAAAGAACAGAGATTTGAGGAGAATTGGAAACACAAACAAAAAGCTGATATATAGGGATTAGGATGGAGATAAGAGAGCTTACTGCGGCGACCAGAGAAAGGCGGGCACCGTCGATGCTGAAACCTGAGATAAGACGAGCAAAACAGAGAAGAAATGCGGCAGAATTCTCTTCATTGAAAAAGCGGTCACTATGATCTTCCTACTAAAAATCAACAAAAAAGAAAACAATCGTGAAACTGAAATACAAACATCATCGAATCGAAATTATGGATTCAAATACCAATTCAAATACCAATTCAAAGATGAATGAGTGTCATGATCGGAGAATGGATTAGAAAATAGCAAAATTAGGAGTAGATATTGGGGGAGAAGAAGCGAACCTGAGCAGAGATTGATAAAGATTACGGATTAGGGTTTATAAACATGCGGATGATGCAGAGTTCGATGGATTTTTTGTGAATCGAAGAATGGTGATGAACATCAATCAACACAGCACCACAATCTCTGATCTGAGTCCGACGAGCCTAGATGAAGCCGGAGGGAAACCCAAAACTTTGTCGTTTTGTTATGTAAAATTTTTAATGATTTTTTTATTTTTTAAAGGTTTTTTTTTTTACCATTTTTCATTAAAATTAATTATTTACTTAAGTAAATTTTAATTTTTTAATGATTAAAATTAATAAATTAATAATTATTAAATTAAAAAATATTTTATTAAAACCAAAACCTATTCAAATAATTATTCTCAAAAAAATCAACTGAATTCAATAGGTTAAACTTCTATTTTGGTCCCTAAATTATTGTACGGACCTTTAATTTGGTTCCTAAACTAAAGAAATCCCTAATTTGGTCCTTAAACTATTGTACGAACCCTGAGTTGGTCCCTAAATTATTGTACGGACTTCTAAGTTAGTCCCTAAACTATTATACAGATGCCCAATTTGGTCCATACTGTTTACCAATTTAACCTCAACTTGGTCATTCTGTTAAATAATAGCTCAAGACCAAATTTGGGCGAAATTGTAAACAGTAAGAACCAAATTGGGGGTCCGTACAATAGTTCAAGAACCAACTTAGGGCAAATTATAAACAGTGGGGACCAAATCGAGGGTCTGTACAATAGTTTAAGGACCAAACCAGGAATTTCTTTAGTTCAGGGACCAAAATGGGGATTTAACCAATTCAATAAAATCCTCTATTTTCGGTTTGGTTAATGATTTTTAGTATTAAAATAACCAAAATTTCGGTTAACCGGACTATGCCCACTCACTACTTGTAGTTTCCCCCCGGAAAAAACGAACCGTTTCGATTCTTTGGTTTATGGGCTTCGTAACACTCTCAGCCCATTATATTCAACTTTACATGGGCTTAATGCTAGACATAAACGGATCCAACCAGTTTTTTTGGGCCGAAATCCACCAAATTTAATTTGTGGGTTTTGGTTCTGTAACTTCATCGTCGCCTTCCGAAGAACAGAGATCGAGAAAAAAGAAGCCAGTGAATGCTACGCCTCTCCTCTCATGTGATCGCCATTAATGTCATCTACTCCGACCTCCACCGCTCCCCATTCACTTCCTTCACGTCATACCTGCCCTATCCCTTTCCTTTTTACTCCCCCCATAATTTTCTTTCCTTCTACTTCAACCCACCCATGAATCTACCTCCATGAAATATCTCTCCTTTTTCCTCCTCAAGAACAGTCTCGGAGCCAAGATGAGGAAGGGGATTAGGAATTTCTGCAACAGTGATGCCTCCACCTCCACTCTCGACCAACACAACCCTGATCGTGGTGGGGTCCCTTCTTGCATCGCTACTCCGGGGTCGCTTAATAATACGGGTTCATCGCAGAGTCCGCCGACGTTGGAGGAGATGATACTGCAGTTGGAGTTGGAAGAGGAGATTGCGAGGAAGGAGAAGCTCAATGAGTATGCTGGGATTCGGCCTGGAAGAATGTCTTGTGTTAATAATTCGGATATTCTGCGGTCTGCGAGGAATGCTCTGAATCAGTACCCTCGATTTTCTCTCGACGGGAAGGATGCTATGTACCGGAGTTCGTTCAGGAACTTCGGGATTCAGGGAGGGAGGAGGTCGGTTTGCTGCGATCAAGGACTTGCGGAGAGATTCTGCCGTTTACCCCCGAAGCTAGCAGGGGAGAGCGTTGTCTGGTGCAAACCAGGGGTGGTGGCGAAGTTAATGGGCCTAGACGCCATACCGGTTCCGGTTACCCGAAGGGACAGAAAGGAGAAACTAAGTACGATCATAAAACGGCAAAATCTGAGGAGGAGAGCCGAAAGGCATGAACTTGAGAGAAAACTCGCCGTGGATATGACCGGCTGCGCCACCCTCGAATCCTGTTCGAGAACAGGGTACTGTGTGCTGAATCCAGTTGTCCTCGAACCAGCGAACGGCAGAGGAGGGGGATGGCCAACACGAAAATTTCTCTAGATTTTTCAGAAACAATAATAGCGTTGTAAACATTGTTGCGTTTTTCCTTTGGATTTTGTATGATGAAGTTGGAAGAAAAAACAAAAATCTGACATTGCAAATAACCCTTTTCATCATCTCTAGAGACAATTCAGAAAACTATAGTTTTTTTTCCCCAGGAAAAGTCTCAATCAATTCCTAGGTTTGATTTCAATTTCCAATACAGATTCAGGGACCTCTGAAGTCTGAACGATGGCAATGGGACCAGTGACAGAAGACCACATGATACAGAGTTACGGAGTTCTTGGGGGAAAGGCTAGGTGAAAACCAGGGTAGTTGAGGTATTGAATTAGACTGTTAATTTCTGAGTACGACTAAAACGTACCATCTTAAGGAATCTTCACCATTGTAGAATTCTTCGGAGAGCTTTGTGCCGGTCTACTACTACTGAAAATGGGATTGTTTTAAGACTCAATGCTTGGTTTAGAATCAAATCAAATATAATGATACTTTTTACTCTTAACATACTTTATTAGTGAAAATTTGGGATTTCCAAAAAATTGACTCGAAGGAGACTGGAGGGTATAAGATCAAGCAAGCACATGGTACCGAATTCATTTGGATTTCATGCTTGGTAAGTACGACGTTGCTTTTTAACTACCTGTAAGGCGAGAAATGATGAAGCCAGCTCAAAATTCTTCACATCTCACAGCATTATTATATGCAGATTAAAGAGGTAAGCAGCAGCAGCATATATGGTGATACCAAATGCACTTGCGTAGAACTTCTGGTGGCGGTTGAAAGGAGTTCTCCATGTTAGGCTTCTTAATATCTCTTGCTTTTTCCAAACTCTTCTGGTCTCTAATCATATGAATAACTACTCTTAACTGATAAGCGCAACCACGTGCACAACTTTTCTCCTTTCCAGCACCTAATCATCATTCTAGCCTAACTAAATGTACTTTAGAATATGTTCCTGCATATTATAGTCAGGTTGATCATCAAAGCGGTTGCTTTTTTGTTGTTAAGCTGTAAAGGTTAGAGCAACGCGGCAGTAGCAGGATTGTGGCAGATGGTTACAGCTAATTGTGCTTAATAAAGCTGACATAAACGAGAGACAATGGAATGAAAGGAAGGGCCATGAGGAAGAGTGTCATTTACCCTATCTTAATCTAGAGCGGTTTGCCACATGCGAGGCACTAACTTTGATCCAATCCATGAGATCCTGAATTTGAGGTGGTCAAATTTCATATCAGTATTTTTCTAACTTTGTGCAGATATATAATATTGAGATTCTTCTCTTAGGTTTTGTATGAGAAAGTCAGAGGTGGATTCCCTTCACAGTGATGGCAACAATATATTTTTATTTACAGCTTGCCGGAAAACAAGTCAGTGAAATTGTGAAGGCACTCTAAGGGTCATCCATGTGCATTGAGCAATGTTCCTTAAAAGAGTTGAAGAAAAAGAAAACAGTTCACCACATTGGAAGAATCATCAGTTAAAAAAACTATCTTGAACAAAGATTCTGTTAATTGGATGACATTTAACTTTTAAGTTCACAAAGTGAAACAGTACTGGAAAAAAGAACACTTTCAATTTAAAACCATTTTCCTTTTGGAGAGAATCTAATTAGGACGGTTTGCGAAAAGGACTCGTTCTTGAACAAAAGCTGTTTTATCTTTATCTGGCGTAGTCTTCTTCCCGAAGTTTGTTCAAATTAACACAATTTTCTGGTATGAGTGACTGCAAGTAGTGTGCTGTGTTTAGCTGTGAGAATATCACACATTCCCTTAGCACGTTTTTGGCTTCTTTGAACCATTCTTTACATGTTTATGCTTTCCCAAGGCATCTTGTTTTCTGAAAATGAAGTTCAGAAGTCCAATTGACTGCACTACTCATAAGGATGAGACTGAGAACAAATGGAATATTTTTTTTACAAGTGGAGTTTCTTTTACTTCTGCAGTTGGTTATTATTTTAATTACATCTTTTTGGGTTTCAGTTAATTGTTATTTGTTGAAATACCGTTCTTTCAAGTTTCTCTTACCTTAATTTTTTATGCATTTCCCCTTATGCCTTGTATTTTAACTTTATCATACACTTTCCTTGCACACAGTTCTATATAAGCAGCTCTTCAGCTCCCCTCCTCCTCATAGTCTCCTCCTTTGTTTCTTGATTTGTCTTCAGCATTGTAAGCTGACCTCCTTTCTTGTTTTATTATAGGTTTCTTCCGCTGCATTCATTTAACATCCACTTCTTTTCAGCAGGCAATGGAGTTCCTTGGTTGCACAATAGTAGTCCTTCTGACATTGTTGAAGACTGTTCAAGCCTATGGAGCAGGATGGACTAATGCACATGCTACTTTCTATGGAGGGTCAGATGCTTCAGGGACAATGGGTAAGTGAAAAAGTCATTTATGAGTTGCAGTCTTAAATATGTGTACTTTGTGATAAACTCTCATGTTCTGGTCTTTAATGGTGTAGGAGGAGCTTGTGGTTATGGGAATCTTTACAGCCAGGGGTACGGAACCAACACAGCTGCACTGAGCACTGCTCTATTCAACAATGGGCAGAGCTGTGGAGCTTGCTTTGAGATCAAATGTAACCAAGATCCGCAATGGTGCCTGCCTGGATCTATTATAATCACTGGAACCAACTTCTGCCCTCCCAACCTTGCTCTCCCCAATAACAATGGAGGCTGGTGCAATCCTCCCCAGCAGCACTTTGATCTTTCTGAGCCAGTTTTCCAACGAATTGCTAAATACAAAGCTGGGATCATCCCTGTTCAATATAGAAGGTAAGATCAGGACACCAAGGCTTCAAAATTTAATGCCTGACCCTATTTGAAATTTACATACTGATAGTTTTTATGGTGTTCTGCAGGGTTCCTTGCAAGAGGAGTGGTGGGATCAGATTCACAATCAACGGTCACTCCTACTTTAATTTGGTGCTAATAACCAACGTTGGTGGAGCAGGTGATGTTGTAGCTGTGTCCATAAAAGGCTGTAAAACCGGTTGGCAGGCTATGTCCAGGAACTGGGGCCAGAACTGGCAGAGCAACAGCTACCTTAATGACCAAGCCCTCTCTTTCACTGTCAAAACCAGTGATGGACGTTCTCTAACCTCCAACAACGTGGCCCCATCCAACTGGGGTTTTGGCCAGACCTACACCGGACAGCAATTTTAACTCTCCGGCCAGATCATCATCCTAGCTAACCAAGTTGAACCTCCCAAAACTAAGCCTTATTATCACCTCTAACTCTACCCATTTTGGTGGGCATTTTTACATGGTCCTCCCATGTCTAAGTCAATGGAGGGTATCTACAAACTGTAGAACCCTTCTTAGTAGTAATTAAAGTCTAGTATTTTCCTTTTCCTCTTTCCTAATGTGTTGTTGTTCTCTGTGAGTGGTATTCCGGCTGAGGTGAACAGGGGTTTTCACCCGCCCAAAGACAGTTGCTTTTATGTGTGGTCTTTGGTAACAACTACCAAGTTCGTTAACTGTTAGGCGAGGAGAAGCTGCAGTGCAGGTCTTTTTTCTGCCAAAAGCATGTGTACTAATATCATAGTTATTGTAAAAGGCATATCGCCTGCTTTATGTATCTGAAACATTTAATCTTATATATAGAAATAAGTGTTCCGAGTGTTGTCAATGCCAGCATCTTATGTTGATTGTTCAAGCAATATGCTTTCTTTTACAATGTAAAAGTTTGATGTTGAACCCAGAAACCAAAATCTCACATGGATGCCATTTTACAGGTATTGAGTTCAGAAAATGGATGTTCTAAAGTTGAAAAGTTGTGAATTTGAGCTTTTACCTGAGATAACAAACAATGTTAATCTGTGAAAGCAAATGTCTTGATAGTAGAGTTCAAAAAATGGAAGCTTGATGCGCCTCGTCCTTGAACGCCACCCCTTTCCCAATTCCCATAGCGTTTGTGCATCAGTTTCAGGAACTCATGTTGTCCCCTTGAGATCTCCATCTAAACTTTCATAATCCCAGAAGCTCATGAATCCCATTACAATGGAACTGGACATAACGATGCATTTATTTTCTTCGTAAAGGGAAGCAAACACCCGAAGCAATGGATCGAGGGTACAGAAACAGGATGAATAGATGACAAAAAAATAAAAATAAAAAATAAAAAAACCCAGATCAAAACTGTTTAATTGCAAGAAAAAGTTTTCATTTTTATACTGTTTTTGATCTAGTTGAGAGGCCCCATTTATGGCAACGCCTTAAATTTGCAGCTACGGCTAAAACAGAGGGATAAGGCGGGACTTCACTCGTCGTTGCCGCCCAAAGCGTAAAACCCTCACTCAAGGGAAGGATCGGAAAAAGGAGGATCCTCTTATTCATCGTGTCTACGGGGAGTAGAGAGAAATTAGAAGAAAAAGGAGGAGAGCATGTGGAAACCACAGATTATGGCTGTTATGGCTTTGAGAGGATTTGCTGCTATGGCTTCTGGTGGAGGTGGGATCGCAGCTATGGCTTCCCAAGGTGGAGGATTTGCTGGTTGCAGCTTCTACAGGTGTAGGCTCTGCAGCTGCCTCGAGTGGGGGTGGTTTTGCTGGTGCTGCTGCGGGTGGTGGTGGTGGTGGTGGTGGTGGCTTTGCAGGAGTAGCCTTAGCTGGTAGTTTTTTAATCTTTGTTTTCCTTAATTTTGTAGTGATTCCGTTGAAGTTATTGGGCAATGTTTCATAGGAATGACACGGGGCTGAAGCACACGGTGCCCCTATACGTCCTTTAAAAACTGTGATTTTGGAAATTCAACTCAAAAACTCTTTTCAGGATTGTATTTGTAACAACTGAATGAAGTGCAAGAAAGAATAACTCTTGAACTGATAGGGAATGATCAGATCTGCCTCATTTACCCTTTCATCTTGCAAACTTTTTCAAATATGTATATACCATTGCCGAGGCATCAACTGTGTGAAGACTGTATTACCCTGGTAGCAGAATGGTGGTCCTTAACGAGTTTCCGTAGAGATGAATGAGTGCATTGGTCAAAATATGTTTAAATTCATCAAAGAATTTATTTTGAGATTGTAAAGAGTTGATTTTGATTGCTTAGTGTTAGAAATAACACTTGACTGAGTACAAAGGATGAATGGGCAATCTCCAGAAAATCCGGTTTAGCTTCAGAAAACGGAAATAAATGAAACAAGAGAGAAGTGGCCCTGATCAGACAGGTATTCCTAATTCAGATATCTTCATTATCCTTTTGTCCAGTGAAATTCTCTGCTGCCTCAAAGTTGATGCCATAGAAGCCACCTAAATAAAGAGTGAGGAAGGTTAGGGTTACAAATCTGCTTGAACCACTGAAAACAAACAGAAGAAAAATGACAACTTAAAGAGAGAGTGCTTGGCTTGCCTCAGCTCGAAGTTTCAAAGCCTCCCTGCCAGGAATTTCTCTCAACCCGTCCATCAAATCTGTACAGAACATCAAACAAATGGGGATGTGAATACAACAATTCATCCCACCAAGTGAACAAAACTTCAGGCTAAAACCTGAAATGATAATACATATTAGGGCACCATCAATGCCCTATTTTGCTCATCGATACAATTCAATATTTTATTCAAGCAACACACTTCAACCCAATTGCAAGGTCATTTCTCCTATTGATTAACTAGGGTTAGAAGGGTATCATCAGAGTACAGAGCCCTAGATCTATATGTCACAAAAGGCTACTTTCACGAAAAATCTTAGGTCCCCAGTGTTTCCACAACCAACTTTCTGAATAGCATTTAGTGTAGACAACAAAGATTTTAAGACAAAATATCCAGAATATTTGGAAATTTGGTCTTCAATCTGTTTAAGTGCCATATAGGTTAGACTTTAATCAGTCATTCTTATATTTTTCTTATGAACATACAAAGTTGTGATCTTAAAGAAGAAAAGAAAAAGGTCCAACATGCATACCTGCAGCTTGTGCTTCAACTTTGTAAACTGATTTAGCAAGACGTTGAATTTGATCTCCAGCATTCCTACCA
>BPVZ01000058.1:1607187-1635129 GCA_020521535.1 Rubroshorea leprosula | reverse complement strand
TATTAATGTTATGTGAAAATTTTTAACTTTTAATAAAAATTAATATAATTTCTTTAATTTAATCACTTTATCTCAAAAATTTATACTTTAATACCTTTAATTTAAAATTTTAAATGCTTAATCCCTTCACGAAGGCGGGTAAAAAAACCCAATTATAAATAGTCTTTTAACCAATTGTTTACTATTAACTATTTATTTTAAATAGTAAAAGGGCGACTAAGACAACAGAAGGAAGGCAGAGGGAGGACGCGGTTCCTCCTGTAACCAGAGATAAGAAGTAAGTTTGATGCCATTTCTTTTTCGTCAACCCCAGATCGACCCTGTGTTCTTCTTCAAAATTCATCCCAAAAGATTATAACTTGAAGCAGAATTCGAATTCGGGTATGTTTGTGTTTCTTCACTCTGAAAACCCTTTTTCTTTCTCTCTCTTGTTTTTTTTTCCGGACACTGCTTGTTTATGTTGTTTTTGCGTGTCAAACTAAGATTCTTAATTCTTAGAGTCGACAAATATCGGTCAAAATTAAGTTTTAGGCAAGGGCGATGCTTCTAGATCCTTCTGTGCTACTTTTTTTTTTAAAAAAAAATTTTTTTGAAAGTTAGGTGTGCTTGGTATAAATTTGATTTTGTGTTCATAAGCTGTTTTCTTTGAAAATCTGCTACCAATTTTAAAGCCCTTTTCTGGGATTTGTGGTCGCGATTCTAGAACTTGGAGATTCTGGGTGTATCTGGGATTTTGTTTGCTGGTGGATTCATACTATTTTCTAGCTGATCTTTCTGTGCTGGGTTTGGGTAAGGCTTGCGAGTTGCGATTCTATATTTCTGGGATTTCTTTCTAATCGTTGAATTTTGCAGACATAGACATGAATTTTTTACTTTGGTAAGTTTTATGAGGTTTCTACTTGAAATCTGACATGTAAAAATTTTGATTGGCTTTTTGTTATGAAATTTTACCGTATTCATTATTAACTTCTGCTAGTTCACCTTTTTTTTTTCTCTTCGGTTTTCTCAAAGGGGGATTTCTGATTTTCTTATATATCAATTGGGGAACGTCTACTTTTGCTTCTGGAACTCAAAAACAATCTTCCCAGAAGATCTGTGGGTTGTTAGCATTTGAGAATTTTGTGGATTTGTTCTATGTGGGGTCGTGAACTCTTTGTTGTTTGGAGGAGAATTTATAGTCCAGATCCACCAAATCTTATCAAATGAATCATCTTTTTTCGTTGATTGCCTTCTTTTACAGATGTTTGTGAATGGTTTGTTTTGACGATATTTCTGTTGTTGTGACAGAAGAGGTTGTGGTAAAGGAGAAAGACAATGGAGGAAGCAATTGCAGCAAGATACTGGTGTTATAGGTGCTCGCAAATGGTGAATCCCACTATGGAAGTTGAGATCAAATGCCCATTTTGTCAAAGTGGATTTGTTGAAGAACTGGGCAGTGGCACAAGAGACAGTCCTGACACTGATTCCGATATTGGTTCTGAACGAGCCTTCTCTCTGTGGGGACCCATCTTGCTTGGTATGATCGGTAATCGCCGCCGCAGAAGACTCAGACGCATTGAATTTGATAATGATGATGATGATGATGAGAATGAGAATGATGATGGTGAGGCTCGCCATGGGAGAGACACTCAATTGGACAGGGGATTGGAATCCATCTTAAGGAGGAGGAGAAGTTATACCACAATCCTGCAGGTGGTTCAAGGTATTCAGACTGGAATTGCATCTGAATCTGAGAATTCTGAGAATGATAGGGATAGGCATAGAGATAGGGAAAGAGAGCGTGTTATTTTGATCAATCCTCTCAATCAAACCATACTTGTTCAGGGTTCTTTTGGTTCCAGCGAAGGTGGTCAAAACCAGAGCACAAGCCCCATTGGATCCTTAAGTGATTATTTCATCGGTCCTAATCTGGATTTGCTGTTGCAGCATTTGGCAGAAAATGATCCAAACAGATATGGTACGCCACCAGCACAGAAGGAGGCAATAGAAGCATTGCCCAGTGTGAACATTGAGGAGAATATTCAGTGTTCAGTATGTTTGGATGATTTTGAGATTGGCACTGAAGCAAAGGAAATGCCATGTAAACATAAGTTTCACTGTGGCTGTATATTGCCATGGCTGGAGCTTCATAGTTCTTGTCCAGTTTGTAGGTATCAGTTGCCTGCTGATGAATCAAAACTTGACTCCGAAAGGCCTAGGAATAGCACCAACCAAAGAGAAAGTGAAAATAATGCCCATGTTAGTGGTGAGGAGAGTGAGGGGGATGGGAGAAGTAGGAGTGGGAGAAGGTTTTCGTTCCTATGGCCTTTCAATGGTTTTTTCTCCTCAAGTGGAAGCAACTCAACCTCAACTTCTTCAGGCTCGCCATCTGGAAGTCCTTCTCAAGCAAATGAGAACTGAATACATTTTCATAAGTTGTTGTATTAGTACCCTGCTATTTTTATTGCCTGATTGTTCTTTTCTGCTTCTTATGTATATAGTATCTTACTCAGCGTATCGAAGTCTTGGAAGAACACATTATCCTTATATATGTCTATGTTTTTTAATAATCATTTGTGGCCTTTGGAAGATTTTCTGCTGCTGATTTTTCACTGATTACCGGTATGTGTTTTGCCGTTAGTATTTCATTGGTCCAATCTCATTTTCTCATTCTCTGATTTGTGAGAGCCTGAATGCCTTTGTGAATGGCAGAAGGATACCATGCTTTTTTTTCGCCCTTTTTTTTTATTAAAGGATACCATACTTGTTTGAACGTTAAGAATGTTATAGATTATGGATGATAAAATCAAGCATGGGATCCTTTGTTTAAAAAATGTTGCTTTTGGGAACAACTGAACAGTTAGTATCTATGAGGCTGACTGGTGCTCGTCTGATTGATTAAGCTGTAGACTTTGGGGAAATTATTGTTATTATAAAACAAAGGTGTGGAATGATATGGCCGAGGGAAGTTCTCGCCTACTTCAATCGTGAGAGGATCCCATGTGATTTGTCTCCATTTTGATTCTTCATCTGCTGGCATTTCCAAGTTTTGTTTCGATGGATACGTTTGACCTGGAAAACTATATGGTCAATGTTTTTAAATTAATTATGTATTTCTCCGAAGTTGGATCGAAGACTTCTGCCGCTTTGACCTTTGAGTCTTGACTTGAGAGTCTCCTCTACAACTTTGCTGGGAAGCTACCTCTTGGAAAAAGATGCCACGACTAAGGGGCTTTTTGATAATTGGAAAATAATTTTGAAACGATCTTTTTATATCATCTTTTAGTATAATCAAACGTATTATTTAAGTGATTGATTCTTTTTATTTATATGAGACTCATGATACTAAATACATTGATTTATTTAATGATATGAAAAAATTATATAAAAAAATTATCTTTATAACACCACCCTTAATAATATTGATTTGAAATTAATAACTAACAATTTTATCTAATTTAATAGTTAATAATTATTATTATTAATAATTTAAACCCTTTTATTCTTAAATTAGATGAAATTACTAATTGTAATTTACAATCATTATACCAAATACTAAGAGCTTGTTTGTTTAAAAGAAATGGAGAACAGGGGAGGAACAAGCTCTAGGTTTCCAGGAAAGCTTCACTATATTAACTATGGTTCTTTTGCTCTTTCATGATGTGAAGCCTAAAACTTCCGAGGCATCTACCAATCAAAAAAATGAAGCATACAACTCCTGCCCAAATCGCTTTGGAGAAGCGAGAACACAACTAAAATTCACCAACAAAGTCTTGGTTACATAACATAATAATGTGTATCAAGAGTCACTGTTTAAACCCAAATTTAGTCTGTCATCAAAAACAAAATTATTGAAAAATCGAGTTTGTTGGACTCAAGAAAAAGTAGAACAAAACGTTGCTGATTCTCACAATCAGCATTGGCTCCAGCAAAAAAGTTCACTCTTCGTGACAATCTCAGTTCACGGTCAAGATCTTGATTACTGATGCAGTTCCAATACGGTGCAGAGCAACAACAGAATCTCCTTTCTTGCACATTCCCTTTGCCTTGGCATGCTGAATGGCAAAGTCCAATGCTTCTTCTGTAGTCTCTTCATGAGAAGCTCTGGCAGAACCTGCATATAACAGTGGGACCAAACCTCGAAAAATGAGGCTGTGCCTTGCAGGGGTTTCATCACTGCAAGACCAATCAAAAGAATCAGTCTTGATCTCGGGGACAACCACTGACAAAATAGGCTTGCCGGGCCTGTATTTAGCCACCAGTTTTGCGGTACTTCCTCCCCGGGTTAGGACCAATATAAGAGCTGCTCTTGCCGAGTTGGCTGTTCTAACAGCAGATGAAGCCAGGCTCTCCAATGGACTCATGGGCACTGGTGAGTGTTCCATGATCCTTTTGAAGACATCTCCATAATCAAGTGTGCTTTCGGCTTCCACACAGATTTTTGCCATGGTCTGGACTGCAAGCTCTGGATAAGCTCCAGCAGCAGTTTCACCACTTAGCATGACACAGTCTGTACCGTCAATAACAGCATTAGCAACATCAGTGGCTTCAGCCCTAGTTGGCCGAGGTGACTTAATCATGGACTCCAACATCTGTGTGGCTGTGACAACAGGTTTTCCCTGAATGTTGCACTTGTATATCATCACTTTCTGTGCTAGAAATATCTTTTCAATTGGAATCTCCATTCCAAGGTCACCTCTTGCCACCATAAATGCATCTGAATTCGCTAGGATGTCGTCAAAATTTGCCACTCCTTCCTGATTTTCAACCTAACATATTGTTCCAGTAAAAGGCAAATATCATAAGAATCATTGTTAGGGTCAGTAAAATATAGTAAGCTGCTCAGTACACAAGTAAATTTATTAGATATAATTCTTCTATTCTGATCCAGCATGCATTTTTATTCTCAAGCCAATCAATTGCCTTCTTTTCACATGGTAAAAACAGAGATAACTCACAACTTAGATTCTTCAGAATTTTTCATAGCAACCAAAACATACCTTTGACATGAGAAGAATGTTCTTAGCATGTGATCCAAGCAGCTTCCGGACCTCCACCAAGTCTGAGCCTTTTCGAACAAATGACAAGGCTATCATGTCAATTTGGTTGGGTATCCCCCACTTCAAGATATCTTCCTTGTCCTTATCTGTTAAGGTTGGAAGGGCCACAACAACCCCAGGAAGATTAACATTCTTCCTCTCACCAAGAACTGCAGAGTTCTCACAACGACAGTGAACCAAACCATTCTCTTTGTCACAAGATAGGACCTTAAATGAGATTGTGCCATCTGAACAAAGTATAACCATCCCTGGCTTGACATCCTCAGGCAACCTTTTATAGCTCATGCTTATCATTTTCTCATCGCCCTTTATGCTATAGTCGGTAGTTATGGTGATTTCTTGACCCAGTGTTAGTTGAACTTTCCCATCTTTTAAGAACCCAGTTCGAATCTCTGGGCCCTGCAAGATTTCATACAGGCAAAGACAATAGTTATGATTTGCCATAGCAGATTGACTTCAAAATCCTGTCTAGTTAATACTTATCATCATAAGGGAATGGGAAGGAAACATTTACACAGGTGGATGCTCTTTACAGGCTTTCTAAGGAAAAAGAAAAACAATTCTGCATAGGGGACAAGTGAAATGCTAAAAATGCCTGCAATCAAGAGATATCATTCAAGGAATAGAAAGTAGAAAGATGAAAATCAAGCTTCCTATACAACAATTATTAGACAAGTAAGATGCCTAACATGCTTAGTGGCAAATAATTCGACAGTTGAAGTTAGGTGCCATTAGTTACAAGGTGGTAGATTGAGAGGAACTTTTAATTTGAGTGCACTTTGAACACCAAAGGAGAAGAAACAGCTCACATCAGTTGCGCAAGAAGAATCTTCAATCCAACACATTGGGGGCTGATCTGGTTTTACTTCTTGTGAACTAATTTAAGGATTCAACATATGTACATGGAATGGTTACTGCCTAAGCAGGCAAGTGACAAACATTGGTGCAAGAACCATAAAAGTAACCCTCATCTTATCTTTTTTAAAACGAATGAATTGGCAACAAAAAAATAGTATCTCAACCATATGAAACCGCAGAAACACAAAAAGATGCAAATTCAGGGAGGCATTAATTTGGAAAGATACTCTTAGGAAAAAGGGAAAATACGCATACAGAAAATTGGCAAGTACACTATGGTACAATAAACAAGAATAGAAAGGACAAAACCCGCCAGACAGCAGCACCTAAACTTACAGAAAGGGACCATCACCACCCTCATAACCCATGTAAGGAAAAGGTAAAAACTTAAAACCAAACACATTCTGTACAGAGACAGAAATAAACAAACAAACAAGGACAACCTCCCAGAAATCTGGATCTCGGATTAAGAACAACACAAACGTGGATTCAAAACTAGAAATCGTGAGATGCATAAGGAGAAAATGGAAATTAAAATTGGACCAAGTACCCATATGTAACAAGAAGAGCAAGTCAAAGGAGAGAAATTAAACCCGGCTGTAGAACCACAAGAAAGAGGCAAAATGAACAGCATAAGAGAAGTCAAATGTACCTTTGTGTCAAGCATGACGGCACAGAGAATACCGGTGTTGAGCATGGCGGCCCTGAGATTGTCAATGGTTTCTTGGTGATATTCGTGAGATCCATGAGAGAAGTTGAATCGAGCGACGTTCATGCCGGCCCTCAGAAGCTTCTCGATTATGGACACTGACCTGGATGCAGGACCCAGAGTGCAGACAATCTTCGTCTTGGGTTTCTTCTCCACCTGCTCTGCTTCCCAATGACCATTCATTTCCATTGATGAATCAAGACCAAAACTTTATCAAACCCTCGGTGAATCCGCAGAAAAGAAGAAATACCCAGATAGGTTTCTTAAAGGATTTTGCTTATGGAGCACAGACAGAATGGAAAAACACTGCTGACGAACAACAGAAAAGTAGAGGTAGCGTCTGAGCTCCGATAATGTGCTTTATGGCATTAAGTAATTACGTGCATTAGCGGTGAGTAAAGGTCGTCTCTTTCTTGAGGAATAAGGCATAAATGGAATCATACGCATTTTTTTATGCTTGGAAAAGGGCCAACAGCCAATGGAAGATAAAGTCAGATGCCAAGATTATTAAGAACCGATTCTAGCAAACTAGTTCCCTGCTTTTGGGATTTGGGGAGACAAAACATTTGACTTTGACTGTGTTTATTTAGAAAAAAAAAAAGGAAATGAAAATAAAAACCTTAGTCATGTCCTGTATTATGTCCTGGCTTGTGACATTTATGAAAAGGAGGGCTTTATTATGATGGTCAATTTCAGAGCACGAGAATTTAACAACATTTTCACAATAACCCAACTGCCCTCTTGCCGTAAACAAGTGGGTGCAAACATGATAATGATTTCCCCCAACTTCTGGTTCTGTTCCCACAGGCTACAGATTCGCAAGCTTCAGTCTTTTCGCACTTATACAGACGTATGGGAGAGACGAGGGTATATAATTTTGATTGACCACACACAATAATGTAATAGTCATACGAAACTTTAAAACATTATTTTTGAAATTATTTTTGTTTCATTTATTTAATTAATAAAAATAATTAATATAACAATTAATATTTATTAATTAATAAATTAAAATTAATTTGCAAATTAATACTTTCTAACTCAAATTTGTGTACTTCCAATAATATTGTGTGTAGCAATAACCCACCACATCTTATTTCTTTGAAGCAACAGAACTCAGTTATGGTCCTAATAGGTTTTCTTTGTTTTGCAATAATAAAGATTAGCCTGATTGGCACTACTAATAAAAAATATTTAATTTGAGGTTAGAAGTTGAAAGTTCACACCATGGGATAACACCAAATATAAAAGAGAAAAAAAAAAAAAACCAGTGGTATTTTTTTTTATCAATATTCTCCTCACTTTCTAGGTTTTGAAGAACCAAACCCAGATTCATCAAAGGATCTATAGAACATTGTTTGTGGAAAAACAATATGATGTCTATGTAGTATAAGACTACTAACAATCATTATTATAAGCAAAATTTTAAGGAATTGGACATGGCAGATTGGCTTAGATGTCAGTTTAGGTCAGCCTGGGTGATTATGAATGCACCTCAATCTATCCAGAAAGCATACTCCAAAATAGAAAATTTTCACGAGACCACTTCAAATTTGCTTGAATTTCTTCAAACTACCTGGCTAAGAAGGCTGCATTCTGCATATCATCATCTTTAAGCTTGAATTGGTGTTTCTTCTTAAGGACTGATAAGACATATATATGTGGTCAAATGACATCTTTAGGCATCTGGCATTCAAAACACTTCAGAGTTCATCATGCTTCTGGTGCTGTTTGTTCATCATGTCTAGTTTATCTTGTAGCTCCTATCACGTTTCAGAATTTACTTGAGGTTAGAGCATTAAAGCAGGAAAAGAGGAGGATTGCATGGCTAAATTTGCTTACCCAACTGCATAATTACCTTCAGTTTATCTTCCGTGCATAGGGCTGGGGTAGATAAAAGAGCTACATACTCGCAACGACTTGGTTCGTCAACATCGGCAATCTCATTTTTCAACCCACATCTTAATTTGATCTAAAAAACAAAAAAAAAATATATAATTGAATTGCAGACACTTGAAGGCCACTAGAAGTTTCTTGAATCTCATTCAGATGACAATTTTTTATCTTCATCTACATAATATTTTGTTGTGTAGTATGTTAAATTGCCTAAATAAAGCAATCCAGTTAAAAAATATCCTAAATATTCAAGCAAATACTTATGGATAGAGCAACATGATTGTCAACCAGTACCTTCAAACTTCTATCTGGCCCATTCCAACACCTATCTCCATTTGAAAACATCATCACTCGGTATGAGTCCTCAAATTTCTCCCAGTACCTACCAGCAACAAGAGAAATATAAATACAGGGAGAAGAAAATGCTTAAGAAGCTAATATCAGTTTGAGACTTATCATTTTATAATGTTCTAGGAGATGTGTCATCCAAAAAGAAGTTATATTACGACACCCCACCTCCCCCCCCAACATTGCATTTTAATTTCTATTCATTTCAAGCAACCTACCCCAAACGAGTTGTGGCATGCCCCTCCACCTGGGAAGCTTGTTTATATGGGCAGACTTTGTAAACATACCTGAAGCAAAAGTTTTTCTGTGAAAAATAAGATATTGGAAGTGATCAAGATAGCATAATTATTTACACTCTAAATATAGTCTAGAGTTCACTACAAAATAACCAATGCTCGTAACTTATTCTGCTTGCTTTCAAAACAATGATCATAGAACGAGTAGAACTCTTTCTCTGGCCCTGCAATATTAAATTAAACCTAAGTGAGTTATGACAACCAGACCAATAAAGTAAAAAGCTGCAGCTTAGATATCGGTATGGTTCACAACATACCAAAATCTTGCTTTAGCTTTTTTGTCAAAGTTGATATCCTTGACTGTATTTTAGATAACTTGGTACTGGATTCATCATATTCTTTGTGTACATCAGCAGCATCTGAGGACGTCAAAGATAAGAGATGAGCCAATCACTTATATTGCTGAGTATCAAAAAAATCAAGCTTCAGCACAGACCTGATATGTTTACTGGTGTTCGGAACAAATTAACAGCCTGCAGAATATTTCGTACAGTTTGTTGTATCTTCCCCAACCAAGTTGGGTTACTCAGAGTGGTTATGGATGTATCTAATAACAAGGCAAATCATAAAGTCAGACATAGGGTATTCCAATACCATAAAAGAAAAAAATTATCAGGTGAACTCATAAGGTATTTTCAGAAAACCAGAAAGGTAGCACAGAAATAAACCGCAAACCTGACAAGTCTATGTCATCAACGGATTTGTATGAAGAGCTAGGATCATCATGATTGTCCTCTTCATCAGTATCGTCTTCAGTATCATCATATTTTCCTGTGTCATCATATTTACTAGTGTCATCTCCAGTATCTGGAGCATAGCCATCATATTCCCCATCATGTATCTGCTTTAGCGTATCTTCATGACATTCATGAGAATTATCTTTTACATCATCACGTTTTTCAGTATTTTCTCCAGTCCAACGAGAAGCAACAAGGCGACCTAATTCTTCCCCTGACAATTCCTCAGTATTTTCAGACAGATCATTGCCCTGTAAATACGGCACGGCAGTCGCCAAGACAGAGAATACCAGAAATGAAGTACACAGTCAGGTGCTTTACCAAGTCTTAAGGGTGTGATTCTCTAGCAGGCGCACTTAATAGCTGATTTCTTTAATGACTTAATCAGGTAGGATAAAAAAGCTTGAGATAAATGAAGATAAATCAAACAACCAAAATTACCATTTTCTTGACATCATCAGGCACTACTCCACTTCTAGCATCACTACCAGTCTCAGGCACAACTGCAGAATCATCCTTGTGGCCTGCTGAGGCAGACTCTTCCATATTCTCCAGAGCATGCTGCAATAAAAGTACGGATTTCTCAGGATACAAGAACAAACTATGTGATGTGACAGCAAAGCTTCAAATATCCATTAGAAAAGAAAAGGATAACTTCAGCATATTATGTCTACCCACTCAACTCTATTTCGTGGAGATCCTTCAATTTCAGAAGTATCACGATTTTCAACTTTAGCTGCCACATTATCCTCACTGACTAATTTGAGATCCTATCACAAGTGTGTTGATGTCAGAACTAAACATAAGTAAAAACTATTTGCAATATCAAGAGAAACTTTATAAGCTCAACGAATGCACAAAATAGATAACATACTTACAAGATAGAAAAAACAAAGGAATACAATTGGTTACATTTCATATACATGCCTAAAAAATTATGGGAAATTGGTAAATAGAGAATGCATTTGAGTATTTAACCAAGTAATCCCAAGCAGATCCTGGCAAAAATGGTTAATTAGCAACATTGATAGAAAAGAAGAAAGAGAAACCCCAAAACTACTACTTTCTGGTTTTGTAATTCTATCACTTAAAAGCCATAGGACAAGGACAGACTCAAAGTACTATAATAATGCAAAATTAAACAGCAAACTGGCCATGGACATTCCTATGTAGAAAGGATAACATCCCCAAAAGGATATTGATTACAATTTGAGCCAATATTTAATGAAAAAAATGGGAAAAAAATATTAAATAACAGACTGACCTCATCTGATGGATCATTATCCACAGTGCCAATTAAGTTATCAAGTGTACTTTCTGTGGATTTGACTCCACTGTCCACTTTTTGCTCAGCTACGCCTGTTTCAACCTTGGCTTCCTCGGGTTCACTTTCTTTCCTCAGTGCTTCCTCAGCTTGTTTTTTTTCCTTCTCTTTCTGTAACCTTTCTTTCTCCTGTGCCTTCTCTATTAGTTCTTTATGCTCTACATGGTAGAAAAATTTATGCTACAGCACAGTGACTGAGTATTCCTTTTAGACAGATCACTTAATAACATGAGAACCAACTATATCAAGATCAAGAATAGCAAACAAATGCTTTGGAAATATTTAGAACAAGGCAGATTACTAAACATACCTTTAAGTTGTTGAATGAGCCCATTCAATATCTTCTCCTCATTTTTTAGTTTTTTTAGCTCTGCCTCATCTTTTGCCATAGCCATTCTTGTCTGCTCTATTCCCTGCTTTCGCAATGTAACCCCCTCCTGATATGTAGCAATCTTTTTCTTCAACTTATCCCTAGCTGCTTTTCCAGCCTCCCAGCAGGTATTGAGACACTTCACTTCTCCATCATACTCATCACTCCCATCACAACAGTCTGGACATCATGACCAATGAGAACAGCATAGAAGGTGACAAAAGAATATGAAGGTTCTATGGCCACAACAAGTTATTCTTGTTGGGATTACCCAGTTTCCCAAGTTTGATGTTTATTAGTATCATCAGTTTTATACCTTAATTTAGCATCATATTTATCTTTAAGTTTTCAAGACAAAAGTAAATTTACAAGAGCATAAAACCAGGTAAATTAGAGAGCTGCTTAAGAGTGCAATGACAGTTATCAAAACCTTCAGTAACATTTGCCAAAGATTCAGTAAAGGCAATTGAATGCATGTTCTTTGCATGTCAGTACAAAGGATAAAATTAATAACTCCAATGTTTAACTTATTGATAAGAATATGATCCCCTTGAGCAAAAGAATTCCACCATTGCATAATTTTCTGATCAATAAGTTACAATTCAAGCATTCTAATCGTTAAATGCATGCATCATCTCAATCAACATATTTGATTTATCAATCTAGTAGATGTAAAACAACAAATAGAGTATGGACAGAGAGTAAAAATTTTAACTTTAAGAAACTCACCGCAAATACCATCATTCACTCTAGAAGAAAATAAAGTTTGGGGGAAGTGTCCAATGTTCCGACAATAAAATTTTCCAGTTGGGCATGCAGATGTACCTACACACAAAATTTACCCTTGTAATCAAGCAAAGTTAAGAAGTTATTAGGTGCAACCAAAATGCAAAGAAGAGTGTTCTATATTCAAAAGAATTATCACTCATCCTAAAGTTAGACTCCCAGCACTACAAAAGTCATATGTATCACATAATGTCAATTGTCCTTGCCACAACTAGAAAGGAAATAAACAGGGAATTGGAGTGGAAAAAGTATAAATGAACTAAAGATAACCTTTTAGTTAAAAACAAATCAAAGTAAAAAAATTGATAAGAAAGACTGCAGAATGCATATGAATTATGAACAAGGAGACCTGGCTCATCAGTGCCATCAAGACAATCACAGAAATCATCATTGAGCTGGGATTTGTTGAACTTCTTCGATCCATCTTTGCAGTTTATAGTATCCAATGACGTCTTGTAGAAGCTCTCATCTTAATCACCAAACAAAACCCCCCAAAAAATATCAGTACATGCACATGATCCAATAATCCATAAACAAAACATACACAGAAGAAGAACCCAAGATGATAAAGATGAGCTAAACCTTCAGGAGAAATTCCAAGAAACGGGTCTTGGGGGACAGAAGAAGCTGATCTACCAAACGAAGCCACGCACAATGCAACACAGAAAATCAACAGAAAATCTACTCTCATCTTCTGCAGAGAAACTCTGCACGTTCCTTATCTAGCTCTCTCCGACCCCGGCGACCCGAAATTCCACCGGAAAGAGAGAATTCACTGAATCACTGAAACAAGCCAGTGAGAAATGAGAGAGACGGCGGCATTGCAGACGCCTGAGAGAGAAAACGACGCTGCTTACCCGCGCCGCGGAAAAAGAAGTGCCTTTGAAGTAAACGGTGTCGTTTTACCCCTGGCTGATACAATTTTAAAAGAAAAAAAAAAAATTCTCAGAGGTATTGTTATCTTCAAGCTCTGTCGCAGCAACCCCTGCAAGGGAAATGGAGGGAAGCTCAGTATTAAGTTGCTATTCTGCAAAAACCCATTTTAAATTGCATCATTTTCATCATATATCTTCGTTTTCTTCGTCTTCTTCTTCGTGGCGGAGGTGCTTTTTTCCTGGGTTGCGGGTCAGTTACCGGGTGATGCCAATTCGAAGCTCTGTCCGGGCTTTCACTGTGGAAGAAGCGCCGGATAAGTCAAGAAAATCGGTGATGGGTACGAAAGAAATGCTCCCGAAGATTGATAAAAGTGGTCGCTTTTGCAGCCCAAGAGCCGCCCGGGAACTCGCTTTGTATGTCTTCTCTTTTCGCTTTCATGACTATAACCTTTCTCTTTTTCGAACTTGGTTAGGAAGTTGATGCAATATCTCTTAACACTGAAAATCTCAAAAGGGATTTTTTTTAATTTGCTTCAAGTTCTGCACTTGGTTTCCCGTTGTTCTTGTACTCGAAATTTTCAGTGGTTAGTTAATAGTTAATACCGTATTAGGCATTCTTGTAGTTGTCTCACATATCTCTCTTTTGGGTTGACAGATTGATAGTTTATGCGGCATGTTTAGAAGGGTCTGATCCGATTAGACTGTTTGAGAGACGAATGAATGCCAGAAGAGGTAATGCTCCAATGCTGCTTATTCTGTCCTGACTTAGTGATAGCTTGATACATCTTTCTAGCTATATTGGCTTTCTGATTGACTTGTTTCTAACTTATATATATATATATATATGTTCAGAACCTGGTTATGAATTTGACAAGGAATCGCTGTTGCAATACAATCACATGAGCTTTGGAGGTCCTCCTGTCACAACTGAAACAATTGAAGAAGCAGATGAGCTTCTGAGCAATGATGAAAAGGAGTCTGAAATTGGTAATTAAGCCTCTCAGAAAAGCTCCATGTCTATATGATGTATAGTTAGATGGTAGTGTTTTTCCTTCATTTGCTTATTCAGAACTTATAATGCTGGAGAGATTTCAGAAAGATTTGGGAGGAGTAAATAAGTGAAGTTTTTTAATTACTTGGATAAAATGTGTCTATCTTTGCAATAATCATTCAGTTAAACAAGCATATCTCTTTCATTATGGTTGTAACTACGATTGTAGTTACCAGTAATGTGGCTTAGGAATTAGGATAACCAACGTAGTTGAAGTTCTATTCTGTGGTAAAAACTGGTAATTTGAAAGCTACTTTCTCATGCATGTAACATACCATAGACCACCACATGACCCACTTGGGTATGGGTGGTTCATACAAACTATGGGTGTTTGAGTTTTCCACAGAAATCATCACTTTTTATCATACATTGCCCTCTTGTCTCATCACCATTGAAATCTAAAGTCTTATGCTGATTTAGTGGAACTTACCCTGCTAGATGTTTTTCATGGAGAAATTTATGTGTATTAGCTGATCAATATGAAAACTCTTGAACTTGACCTAGACAATAATCTATGCTGTAGAACATGAGGCAAATGGGCCTTCCTTTGTAGTCTATATATGTTTGAAAAGTTCTGTTCAGAATAAGTTCCTATTTTTTTCTATTGAGCTCAACTTTTCCATTTTTGTTTCAAATCTACTATATAAGTGCTAAATCCATTTTGTATTTCATTATTCCAGAGGCAGAAGTTCTTTCAGCTCCACCTAAGTTGGTGTATAGCAAACTTCTATTGCGGTATTTCATCCTAGCTATATAATTTGTCATTTTGTAACTAGAATTCTTGGTTATAAAGTCTACACACGCACACTGTGAATGTTTCCTATTCCGCTCTTGTGCTTTATTGCAGTTTCTCTAGGAAACTTTTGGTTGCAGTGGTGGATAAGTGGGATAGTCATGTCCTTGTTATTGACAAAGTTGTCCCTCCAAATTGGAAGGTCTGATTTATTGGTTTCTGAATCTAAAATACTGTTTTCATTTTTGAGATCACTACCAATTCTTTAATCTTTCATATTGATTTTTTTGTTAATATTCACCTTGAATGCCCTTCTCCTTTTGGTTATTTCTGGATTTTCTATACACCTTGTTGTATTTGTATGATTATATCATCAGCATTGACATAAATTTCACTCCTTTACTATATATTCGTCGCAGAATGAACCAGCTGGCAGAATATTGGAGCTTTGTATCCTCCACCTAGCCATGTCTGAGATATCAGTTCTTGGAACTCGGCACCAGATTGTCATTAACGAGGTATTCCTCCCACCCTTCATCATCATAAATTCATAATCTCGTTATCTAACGACTATGATCTTCCCTTCAGCACCATTAGCATCCCATGCTGGAATTCTGAATTCAGCATCATCTTTCATTGTAGGCTGTTGATCTTGCAAAGCGATTCTGTGATGGAGCAGCACCGCGTATAATCAATGGGTGTTTGAGGACATTCGTGAAGAATCATGCAGGGAATCCCTCAGAGTCTAAACAGGATCAGGGCATACCAGTCCAAGTATGAGTTCAAATCATCAAATGTCTCAAATCTCACTTCAGATTTGGTTATTACAAATTCCAATCATACAAAGGTGACTTGAAAACTCTCTTTATTGTACTAGTAGTCTATTACACAGCAGAATTTTGTATATGATAATGTTGCAGTAATATTCTTGGATAATTTTAAAAAAAATGAAAAAAGATTTTTTCTAAAGACATAGGTTAAGGGTGTGTTAAATATACTTTTTCATTATAAATATACACATAAAAATATATAAATTAATATTAATTTTAGTATTCGGTAAATTTAATTAGATAATTGATAAATTAAAAGTTAATTTTTATTATTTCAATATAAATTTATGATGAAAAAACATATTTAATACACTCTCAACTTGTGTGTTTAAGTCATAAGTTAGATAAATTCTTTTGGACGTCCAGTCCCATTTATAAAATATGAATCTCTTAAAAACATGGTTAATATTTATGTCTAACAACATGAATTTAAATTGATTTTAACTTAAAAAAAAAAAGAACAGAAATAAATTTAAATGATTAAAAATAGAGACTAAATAATAAATAAGAATAATATTTATCCATTTTACTTCTTAAAAATTAAGAAAAAAATTATTTTAAAATTAGGTTGTTTGAAAAAAATTTCATTGAAAAAGATTAAAATATATTATTTTTAAAACATGAATTAAAATGTTTTTTGTCTTTCCTCGTAGTACTTTATTAAAATTATGTAATTTTAAAATAATTTTTCTCTTAATATTTAAAATATAAGATAGATAAACATTAATTTCATAATAAATTTACCTTAAAAAAAATTTATAAGTGCCATGGACCATAAATAAAATAGCCATTTTAATTCATGATGTACGAGGCCCTTAGGTTGGGTTGTCACAAAAAGCCGAACGGGACCGAACACTTGAAATTTGGGCTGTACAGTTAATTGGGCTCTCCAAGGCCCAGACATATCACTCAATTCCAGCTGCTTTGCGCCGCTGCGGCCATGAACTCGTTAGCGATTTAGGGTTTCTCTCTCACCTTCGAGTGTCTCTCTCTATAAATATCAAATCAAAGCTCGTGCCTTTGAGCCCTTGCACGGAAGCCATCTTCAAATTTGCAGGTGGGTATGAATCTTTGATGAATTTGGAAAAGGGTAGGGAAGGAAGGCCTAATATTGCAATTCTTTGATCTGGGAGCAAAGGAGTGGATCAAAGGATCTATCATTAGGCTAAAACGAGGGTTTCTGTGTGCACAGCATACTATTCCTCTGTGCATACTCTCCCTTTAGCTCCGATTATCCTCTTTCTTCATAGGATTTTTCGGTGACAAGGTAGATACACCCGTCATTCTTCTTCTTCTTCTTTTCCATTATTTCAAGCTTTTAAAAAAAAAATAAAATAAAATTTAAAGGTATGATTTTTTTTTTGGATGTGGGCATGATGGAGAATGATGAAATAAATCAGACGGATTCCCATTGATTGTTTTAGCAAACAACATGAGATTATAACCAGCTACTTCTGACTCTCATCATGCCTTTTATTTTCCTTTTCATTTTTTTGATTTTTTTGATTTTTTTGATTTTTTATTTATTTTATTTTTTTGGGCCGGTGATGTGATACAAATATTTGCTACTCTTGATGGGGTTTTCTCTAACCTCCATCTGATGATTCTTATCCACCAAGATCTCTGAGGCCTTCTTTTGTATTAATTTGCGTTTTCTATGTTAATGGTTTTTTATTCCATTTAAAAATGAAAACGGAATGACCTTGATTTGTTCTCATATTAATATATTATTTCCTTGATGGCTGTTTTTACAAGTACAACTTCATAAAACTGTTTCATTCACGGTTGCTTTGATTGTATCCAAAATCTGCATGCAGGCAGGCAAAGGGAAAAGATATGGAACTCTCTAGAGCCTGTCTTTAAATGAAAGATTCTAAACTTAATCTGAGGATTGAATAAGTTCAGCTTGTTCTTAGTTGGCATGTAGAAGGGTTCAAAAACAAGAGGGAGTGGTGTGTCAAGGCCACAAACTCTGGCTATGGGAGCTTCCAAATGCAAACCAAGTGTACATGTTGAGCATAGTGGTGGTGGGTTGGGATGGGTGTTCCATCTCAAAATTGCAGTATCAAACTCAAAAAAGTGAATGGTTTATAATTTTAGAAATTCATGATGACCATATTTGTGTGTAATGTTAGATATATTGCATGCCTCCATATGCAGGCCATTACTGAGTTCAATTATCCTTCAAATGAAATGGGAAGTATATAACTGCAAATGATAATTAATTAGTTTGTACGTGCATTTTATATTTTATCACTTTGGAACATTTTCCTTGCAAAATGAAAATCGATCAATTGAAACATGAACCACCCCCTTTAGAAACCAACGCAAAGACAACGTCCGTCATACATAACCAGCTAATCTTCATAATAAAATAAAATTAATCAAACCCAAATTCACGAACAGCATTGAAAATCAAAAATTGAAGCAACAAAGAAGATATAGAAAAGGCAAAAAACCGAAATGGATATTCAAAAAACACGAACCGAGGGTCAGTTTCCAAGGCAATATGAAGGGCATGGTTGATTGCAGCGTAAAGGTTCACCAATCTGCCACTCTGTTCATTTTGAAGAGCCGAAGCCGAAAACTGTTGCATCCTGATTTTTTTTCACAAGTAGTCATTTAAATGTCAAAAAGTTCTAATTTTTTTTCTTTTTAAATTTATTTGTATAAAATATCTTAATTCAATTTTATGTCAAAAAAATTTACTTCAGGAAAAGTTTGTGTATAACAGTAGTCTTATATAAAAAAAAACCTAATAAGGTGGTAGGCTAAAAACTTAAGTTTTAAATTAAAAATTTCATGTTTGAATTTTAAATTTGATAGAAAAGAATTTGAGAATCAATGATGACTGTTTTCTCTTAATTAGATATAAAAAAAATAATCTTATATATATATATATGAAAAAATATGTGTCAGTAGTATGAACAAAAATATTTGATATGCCATTTAAAACATTTCTTAGTGGAAAAGGAAGGGCAAGGGCAAGCTTCATCTCGCTAAAATGGACAAGAAATCAGAGTTAACTCCAAAAGGGAAAATGTTTGAGCAAACTAAATTCAGAGCAACAAGAATCTGGAATTTTAAAGGACAAATCTTCAGAAGATGGAATTCGAATTTTTCATTTTGCAGACATTACATTGTATTAATAAAATATCAAAATAACAAAGCGACAATCAAAACCGAAATCTGCAAAAGTTGCTCGCACCGAAGTGTCCGATTATAAGATCCTTTTTAGCTGAAAATTCACAACCATATGATAGCGGAGAAAAAAGGGGCAAGAAAAAAAAATTCTGAGTTGGTTATGGAAAAACCCTAAAAAAAATACCCCCAAAAAAAGGAATAAAAAAAAAAAAAAAAAACCATAATCCCTAAACCCCAACTCCTATGGAATGGAAACCTGTCAGGAGCTACTCACTATAAGGACAAAACCCCCCAGTATTATCTTCACTGCCTCCTAGGTTCTTATAGATGCTACGCTGCCTTACCACCAATCTGAAAATCTTGAGAACCATTGATCTTATTGCAGCAGCAAGACAGATCAGTTGGCGGCTTGTGTTTCTGTATTCTATATTCTAAACACGGCAAAATTTCCAATAAAACTTATTGCTATATTATACAAGACCACAAGCCACCATGATGAAAGAAGTTAGCAACCATTAGCAACCCCATTTGCTAAAACCCTTTTCTCAGAAACCATTGCTGCTGGCTTAGCAACCTTATGGTCATCCGTGGTTTTTGCCACTGATATGTTTTCAGAAAGCTTTAGGTCCCCATTAGACTGAATAATTGAAGTAGGTTCCTTCACCAAATCAGATGCAACCTCGGATGATTGTTGTGACACATTAGCCAGTACTTTCTTCTCATCAACAGGTTTTCCTTCCCACACCTGCATAATAATCCATTTCAAATTATTATGGTAGTACACAAATTTATAATTGACGAAGCTGAAGGAACTTGTTCACAAACTGGAGATTAAAAAACCCTATCTGGATCTGAACTTATGTTCAGAAGCAGGCATCACATGCAAGCTTTGCCCAATGTTAACAAACAAGTATAAACTGTCTTGCCTGTTTTTGGATCTGCTGTTGCTGATGCTTGGCCTTTTTCTCCTGAATTGCCTTCTGCCGAACCTCATAAAATTCAAAATCCTCCAGAATGCATGTTTTGCTAGAATGCTCCTTGAAAATTTTTATCATTTTAAGGCCATGCTCTAGCTTGACCTAAATGGAAGCCATAAAAGTCAACAATTAGAATGGAACAACAAAAGAACATCATCGGGAAAGCAAAAGGAATTACAATTACCTCCTGTGTGTCCCTGCTGTTTGTAACGGGTTTATTCTCATTATTCTCAAGGGTAATGTGCTTCAAAGAATTGTTGGGAACATCCTTCACTATATGCCATCTCACAGGGAAGCAACCAGTCCACTTATCTTGTTGCCAGTACTCAACATTCTTCTGAAAATCAACTGGCCCTACCATCTCAGCAAGGCCAACAAATTGGCCACTGGTATTAACCTACAAAAGTTGAATGCAAAAGAAAACCATTAAGTACAAAACAAGGAATGGTGGAGGAATGAGACTAAATAAATAATTGCATCAGGATGTTCTCACTGAGAAGAAAAGAAAAACAGGGCAGGCCCCAGATTTCTGCTGAGCCTCCTGGTAAGCTGCATCAAGCTTCTTGTTGCCACCTGGTGTGCTAGCCCAGACATTATACTTAATGCTCTTATGAACATCGTCTTCACTGTAGGACTTAATAACAAAGAATTTAGCATCAGTATGGTATAAAGGAAAATCTTCTTTGTTGTACTGTTCCCAATGAGGGACCACATATGCCTCTTCCTTCTCCTCGCCATTAGTTCCTTCTGTTGTCCCATTCACACCCTTGACTGCTGACACATCAGGGGAAGCACCTTTTTGATTCTTGGGACCCTTTGCACGAGGCCCTCTATTCAGCTCATTCAGACCATCCATATTATCATTACCAGACACAAAGTAACCATTGCCCCGTCCCCTGGGTTTATACTTGCTGTCAACAGCTAACCAACGTCCATTTGTTTGCAAGTCATAACCACTAGAACCGAAACCCATTCCAGGTCTGAACGAGTTTCCGTACTGGCCATATAGCTTGTTTGCATGCACTCTATTTAAAAACCCATGAGCTGAACCCATGCCAGCCATTGGGGAAGGGTTGTATCCCTGTGAAAATCAAAAGACGAAATCATCAGAGATATACAACTTAATAATGAATAACCAGAACTAAATCAAAATAATATTCCAATAGTTAAAAAGACCAGGGCTATTAGTTCGATTAATAAGTTGAAGATGTTTCAAGTTGATAATCAACTTATTTCAATCAGTTATCTGAGGAAGAAAAGATGCATGAACAAAAGGGAAATGTTGATCTTTTGTACCATGTAATGAGAATTTGAACGGTAATTCGGATTCCATGAAGATGGAACATTGTTTGCCTTTGAAAATGAAGAATTCATTGCACTACTGGTCACAGGCCTGTGCTGCCCATCTGAAAACATAGCCCCTTCCACCCAAGGGATAGGAGACCTAAACACATCAAAACCATACCTTGGATCCTGATATCCAGAGGTAGGAAGAGAACCTGGCAAAGCACTCCTTCCATATGAATTATTCGAATTAAACGAATTTTGGTACACTGGTTGTTTCAGTGGAGCTGAACCATTAGTTCCTTTCACACCGCCACCATTTGCAACAGCATTAGAATTTGCACTCGCTGTTTCCACAGGTAATGGCTTATGATCAGCAGCTGCAGAAGCGGAGAGTTCGCCTTGGGATTGAGCAGCTGCAGTTGGAGTGAACAATCCATTGTTGTTAGTCAGAGGCTGAAAATACTGGGGATACTGGTAGTGCTGTGGCCCATATAATTGACCATCGTTTCCCACAGTAGGCACTGGAGAACCTACAGGTGAATATGGTGGATATGGCGCATATCCATAACCATGGTGATACAGAAGAGACCCATTGTCCCCATAGACTCCCTGAAGAAAGATGATATAATTTAATTAACACTAAATGGTGGTTTGGGGAACATATAAACATAACATACGAAAACCACAAAAGGTAAAAACAAAAGACTTACTGAAGTCATGTCAACTGCATCTGTATTCACGTATCTTGTATAATCATCCCAATCATTTGATCCTGAAAGAAATTACAGTCAGACAAGCCAGTTCATCCATAACAAACAACTTAAATACACACACAAACAAAGAAATGAAAATATGAATCATGGGAGTTTCAAGATATGAGAATACTATGATTACCTCCATAGTAAAAGGCAGATGGATAACCGTTGGGCAGATAGCACATGGCTGGATCCACAAAATCCTGAAACAATGGTGTTGCAGATCGCTCAAATGAAGGAATTTGGCCATTTGCAGGATTGCCTAGATCAACAGACCCATACTGATAAACGGAAGACTGCATTGAAGTAAATATGAACCAAACATCAAAATGGCCATCCTAACTTTATCTGTTTCAAAAGCTTGAATTCTATTAACGAGGCTCTAACTCGAATATAAGGCATCCAAACCCACAATAAAAATCGAATTGTTCGTAGCAACCACATTACAGGGAAGGAATTGGGGATTACCTTCTTGGTTGGCTCAGGCATTTCCAAGGGCTTTGCTTGAGCATCTAAGGACAACTTCTGAAGCAACTCAACAGTTTCTAAGGGAAGCAGGAGTAAAGGAAATCCATGTTATCATGGATTGGCTATTGATACTAAAAACATCACACCATATTTCTCAGAGTCAATTAAACAAAACATCAAATACAATTCAAATCACAAAAAACAGAGCAGAATAACAAATTCAATTCAAACAGACACATCCGTAACCACAGATATGAAGCAGCTAAATCTTAACAGAGCAAAACCCGAAACCCCACGCACAGAATTCTAAATCCCCAGATATTACAGACAAAGCCAGAAGAACCCAGAAAGGTCCACAACAAAAAGAGAGCTAAACAATAACAGATCTCTCGTAAAACACCGAATCAAAGCAAAACCCAGATGACAGAATCGAGTAAGGATACCATCAGCAGGAGCAGAAGGAGTAGGAGCAACCGCAGCAGACATGTCCATATCGACGTTCAACACCTGAAAATCCCAAAAATATAAACCCTAACAGAGGAAGAAGAAACAAGGTATACTCTCCTCAAACAAAGCAGCCGCCGAAAGAGGTTTGGGTTTAGGGAACGTGAGAAAAGGGTTTTTGTCTAACCGAAGGCGGTGATTCAAATACCACCACAGAGCTTATTTGTCTTTTTTTGTTACTTCGTCACCTGCGGGTCACCTAAAGAGCCAGTTACTTCTTTTTGATTGGCTTTGACATCAACGTGGCTGCATTTAATTGGGAACTCGTGTTGGGGAAAATCTTTTGACTTGAGCTGGCAGTTGCTGATTGGTTGGTGATATGGCTTCTAAGTGACCAGCGGTAACTTTTGTTTGGTTTGCGAGAATCTCTGGAAACCCTAATTACGAAAATGACAAGCATGTCCTTAATCCCTTATACAATGTCCAGAATGTTTGGGCTTCAGTTTGGGTTTGGAGGGCCTTCGGAAAGCGGGCTCGCTGGGCCACATAGGTTTTTTAGATATTTTGATATTATTTTCCATGGTTAATATTTGAAATAGATATCTTGGTTTTTTGTTTTTTTAAGTGTAATGGAATTTTAACCATATCAAACTACATCATTTTAAATATAGGATAAAGGTAAGTCTGCCTTCTCTTATATAATGATTTTTATTTTATAATTCAGTATAATTTAAATTATAAAACATGATTTTTTTTTTTGAAATTGCATTTTATGGTTAAAAAATCATTTTTCTTTTTCAGTTTCACTTTTATTTTCTTAAATGATTTATTTTTTCAGTTGCAAACATGTAATTTACATGAAAAATACAAGAAATAAAAAGCACATGATCCCTTTTGATATATGAATCATATGATATTTGACATCAAATTAGTTTTTGATGGTATAGTCAGTTCATTTTATTATTTTTTATTTTAAAAAATAAGTTCTTTTCTTTCTCTTGTAATCATATCATGCAAATTACTGCAAGTAGAAATCATTTTTGTTCCATACAGATCCACGTTTTATAAGACATTAGAGGAAACTAATATGAGTATTTATTCTTAATTAAGATTTTTTCATCAAAGAAAACATCATTCCTACACCACTAAAAATTAATCCAAATTAGTCTATTAGTGTTGAGTGCTTCTAGTGTGATGAAAAATATTGTTAGTAACAAATGTAGAAAAACACAAATTTGCAAATATTAGAATTTACAACTTAATTAGTAGTTATTGAAGAAGAGGTTGATGTTATGTAAAATATCTACTAGAAAACCTTAAGTTCTTGACTAAAATATCATCAATGTGAAAGTTTTTATTGGTGAATTGCTACTTTACCGATAAATAATATATTTGTACTAAATAAAATAGTTAAATTAATATTAATGTATATTATTTAAAATTTAAATAATTATTTTATTAATAAATTAGTACTATAAAAATATGAATCTTGTCAATAATATTGAGTCTATATAATTTTACACAACAATAAACAAAGTTGCTCTTATCAACAAAGTCCACCTAAGTTCACCTCAGAAATATGATCATGATACAACATGCATGTGATCGATGATTATGTCTTAATATGTCAACAAAAAACTTGTTGGTAATTTGATTTTCCCATTACCTTCTCACTAGTAGCAAGGTGACAGTATATATATATATATATATATATATTTTTTGTGAAAAAAGGCAATGGGCAAGGTGATGGTACTTGTGAGGCAGCCTTATGATGATTTGCAGCATTTTACTGACAAGTATGTCGTTGGTAGATTTGTTTACTGCCATAATCCTGTAGGAGGTGGTCAGCTTTTTCATTTTACAATCCTTCTTATCTTCTTTGAACCCCTCCTTCCCCTCCCACTTTCATTTTCCTCTTCCAACTGCATTTCCCTTTCCTCTCATTTTCTCCACCAACAAATCATGCGAAATCTAAGTTTTTTCTTTTCACAATTTTAGATCAAGCAGTGATAAGTAAGGTTTGAGAAATATTAAACTTTTTGTTATTTATTTTTGTGTTGAATCTAAACGTTTTTTTGTATATTATATATATATTTTAATAATTTTGACTATCAAACATTATGATTAATTCATTTGATATTAGGATTTGTTATTTTGCAATTGAACTTTCAACATGGACATAGTAAGTGAATTTTGAGATACCAACTTGAACCTTATACGTAAATAAATGGTGGGATTCCAAAATTTTTAAATTTTTTCTACTTCCATTGAAACTGACTTTGTACCTATGTGAATTATGTAGATAAATATAATTTCAACTAGAAACTCATAGGTAAAATACTCTATATATCTCTAAAACTAGTAGCCCACCCATTTTTTCTTTCCTTCCTTCATCTTCTTTCTTCTCTTCCCTTATCTGTCTCTCCTCCTTCCTCTTGCATCCAAATGCTACTGAAATTGTTTTTTTTGTTTATAATTACATTATCTTCATATTTTTTTTAGTTTCTATCTTCTCAATCTCCCCTCTTTTTCTCTTCTATTCTCTGTTCCTAATTGTTTTAATTTTAATTTGAGCAATTGATCAATTTATTTACAATTCTAATTTTTTTTAATGTTGTTTTGTAGGAAACATTAAATTTTATTTATGTAAATTAAAATTTAAGTTTAATTATATTTTGATTATTTTTATTATTTAGTTAAATTTATATGTAAATATTAAATTAATTTATATTTGATCTTTTTTTTAGGAAATACTACTCTATAAATATCAAATTTTAAATTGAGTTAATTTTTATTTTTTTTTATTATGCTATTTAATTATATTTTACATTTTTTATTATTCTTATTTTTTAATTATGTTTTAATAATTAGTTTCAGCAAATAGATTCAATACTTTTTTATTATAAAATTTAAATATTATATTTAACTTTTGTTAATATTAAGAGTTATAAATTAAATAATATTTGATAATAAATAAATTAAATTAAATAAATAAAATTTCAATATTAACTTAAGAACCTGTATTTTTTTAATAGAATAGAAATTATTGTACCAACGTAGTTTTCGTTGGTAATTAACAATGATTTTTTTTATTACCAACTCTAAGTCGATAAAATTGTGGTGTTGTAGCCTTTTTCTTGGTAGTCAAGGAAAAATGCTGATGAAAGATTTGTTGGTAAATTTTTCAGAAATAATATTAAGTATATATGTTACAAATACAAACGTTAGTCTTGTTGGTAAATTTACCGACATGAGTAGCCAGCTGATTATATTTTTCCGGTCAAATAGTTTGAGACATGCTCTTTATCAATAAGTTTGAGTAATTTATTGACGTGAATCACTAGTAAAATTCCAACCTTCAGCAACATGCTCCCATGTTGTTGAAAGTGCTTGCATTGTTGCTGAAAATGCTTGCAATGTAGGTAAAAGCCTTTTAGCAACATAGTTTTCGTTGCTGAAAACTTTGTTGGCAATGCCTTGGTGGCTGATACATTAGTAACAAAGGGTATGTTGCTGATGTATCAGCAACATACCCTTGTTGCTAAAAGAACACTTTCAGCAACATGATTTATGTTAGTAATATTCTTGCCGGATTCTTGTAGCCGATGGTGGAGTTTATTCAACCATTTTCAGCAACAAAAGCCACGTTACTGAAACTATATTTTTAGTAACATGGCTCATGTTGCTGAAAGTTTAGGAGAAATAGTGGTTTTCAAAAGATGGTTTTCCTTTCCTATTTTCAGCAACAAGAGCCACGTTGCTGAAAGTTCAGGAATAGTACATTCTCTAGTTTTCAACAACGTATGTCTTGTTGCTGATATTTATTTACATACTTCCCTGATATTAATTAACTACTTAATAAATTTTAGTTTAATTAATGTAAATTAAATAACATCAATTAATTAATGTCTTATTATATATTTTACCAAACTTGAATTTTATTTTATTAATTTATTTTATTAAGAATTACATACAAAACAAATAAAATAACAAAATTATTAATTACTAAAGATAATTACTTATAAATATATTAACTTCCTAATACATTAATATCTACTTAATAATGTAATATTTACAAAAATATGATTTAAATATACTTAAAGAGATCTGATGGAATTTTTTCAATTACTAATATATATACGTATGGATGACATGTGCTAATTAATAGAGGAAAAAAAAAAGAAGCTGATAGGCGCAGCAGAGGATGTTGCAGCAGGCCGGAGGAATTTCAGCAGGCCAGAGCAATTGCAGCAGGCCAAGGGAATTGCAGCAGGCCACGCGAGGAGAAGGAAGGCATGCGGGAGGAGAAATATTGCAGAATTTATAGAGAAGGGGTTGGGGTATATAAATAACTTTCAGCAACATAACATTTGTTGATGAAAGTTTACTCTCTATTAGCAACCTATACCATGTTGCTAAAACTCATTTGAATTTGAATTCTTTTACTCATTATCGACATGCATTATGTTGCTAAAATTTAAAATAAAAAAAACTCCTGCCACAGTATTAAATGATTAAATTTTAAATGATTAAAATTTTTAACAACATAGCTCTTGTTGCAGAAAGTTACTTTCAGCAACAAGAGACATGTTGTTGAAAATGGAATCCTTATTTGGGGAGAAAAGTGCGGTGGAGGGCTACTGAAAAATATTAGCAACATAGGGTATGTTGCTGATATTTATTTTCAGCAACATACCCATTGTTGCTGAAAGTGGAGTAGCTTTTGGAGGGGAGAAGTATACTGCATAGCTTTCAGCAGCCAAAACTTTGTCGGTGATATAATTTTTCAGCAATAAAGGATTCTATGTTGCTGATATTTGTTGCTAAAAGTTAAAATTTTAGTAGTGAATTTAAGTTACGTACATAAATGAATTATTGAGGAGACTTACAACAATATGCATTTTACCGAAAAACGCTCTTTACCAACATTATTCCCTTGGTTTCTGATGAAATTTTTTGTCAATGATATCATACATTCTAGTAGTATATATAATGATATTCATTAACATTACTTT
>BPVZ01000058.1:1577960-1592106 GCA_020521535.1 Rubroshorea leprosula | reverse complement strand
TTTAAAAAAAAAAACCGAAAGAATTGTCGGTAGAACATTCTAAATTGAATGAAGTATTTGACGATGTAAAAGACGAATTAATTTCCGTTACAACAGTTAATTATGATCCTATTTTGGCGCCACCGTTTCAACTCTCTTATTCTTTGGGCCCCTCGTACTTTTTGTTTTTAATCAAATCACTACCCATATCGCCTTTACCCCCTAAATTCATACCGTTACTTTTCGATTTATTAAAAGCAAGGACTTTTTGAGAATTTCTTAAGGATATGAAGGTTAGATTTTTTTTTTTTTAAATAAACATGATATTTACTATAACTGAAATAAGGAATCACGATCCCATAAAACTGCTTAAGATTGAAGTTATCCTCCCTTTCAATTAAAAAAAATAAAAAATAAAAATAATTTGATAAATGTAATCCTTTTTTTTTTTCTTTTAAATTTACAATCCTATTTATCAAAGTCAAAAAAGGTATTATCCATCCATGAATTATATCTATTTTGGCAACACATCAGCTTATCAAGTTTATCAAATTTAGACTTTTTTTTTAATGAAAAGAATTAAATTTATTAAATACGAATATTAATTTTATTTAGTTTGAAATAATAGGTTTTATAGGTTAAATTATGCACATTAAAATTAATTTTTTTTTCTTGTATGACATAATGTAATAATACGTAGAAGCACTAGTTCATGGACCAAAATCAAATCACCCAAACCAAAAAAAAAAAAAAAAAATCATTTTTTTAATACATGAAGAAAGAATTGATTTTGATTGCATGCATGGGATGGATTGATGGTCATATGACTCATATATGAATTATGGTGATGAAAGCATTGTAGGGGTTTTAAATTGCCAATTCTCCCAATCTTGTTGGCGTGTTTCGTTTGTTTGATGACAAATTTGCCATTTGCCAAACTGCCATCTCTCTTTCTCTCTCTTTCTCTCTCTTTCACTCCCCCTTTTGAAACCTCTCCTTCTTCAGCACGCCGCCTCCACCTACAACACTTTCACTCTCTTTGCATTCTCACTAAATTACCCAAAAAACCCATCTTTCCCTTCAAAAAACCCATCTTTCCTTTCAAAAATACTCTCTTTTCTGTATATCTCTGTCCTCTACACCCATGGTTTATCTGTTTCTCTAATGCCACCTCTTCTTCTGTAATTGGTTCGTCCCTTTTCTCATTTTGATTGCCTCATGCTCTCTCCCACATTGGTCTGTAATCGTTTAACTGAATTGGGATTTTTTGTTTTGGGGAATTTTGTTGGTTATTCATGTCAAGATTGGTTCTTTATATTGAATTTTGGTTTTTGATGATTAAGATTTTGATGGGTTTGCGCTTTCTTCCCATTAAATGGTTGAATTCTGGTTTGTTTTTGTTGGGATTGTCTGTAAAGATCGGATTTTTATTTGTCCGTGTATGGGACGTGAAAATGGAGGACAGAGGTGTTTAAATCGGTCTGATCATTCTGATGATCATGATTCTGTTCTATAAGAGTCTAATGAGGTTTTGCTTTTGAGAGACATTTATTCTTTTTCTGATGTGGATTCTGTTGGCTGATATTCGATGATGTTCCCGTTTATTTTATTGTTCTTTGTCTTGCTTGGTGAAGAGAATTGCTGTATTAGTTAATAGTGAACTGGATGAGCTTTGTCAATGAAATTTAGACCTTGGTTGTAATGGTGGATGTGTTTAAGTAAAAGGGCTTTATTGAATTTTTAGAAATTTTTAACTTTTCTATTGGAGATCTTCAATGATCGGATTCCGACTGATTCATATGAGTAATTATAGAATACTTGAATTGCTATGAAGCTAATGAAGATTTTTCTGGTACCCTCTGATGAGTTTAAGCAAATTAATTTCACAGCATGTGTATGATCGTTTGAGTCATATGTTCTGTTTTTAAATGGTATTTAACTCAATGGTTCTTCCTTAGATGTATATTGCTTAGCAGAGATTGCATTTGTTTGGTATAGAAATCTTGAACACTTCTCATTTGCAAAAATGGAGGAAGGGAGAATGGAGTTAGAGTGTGATGAACTTGAGAGGCTTCTTGGGGAGATACCAAAAGCTACTGTGGGGAATTCACATTCTGAGGAATCTGTGCCCAAAAGAATGTCTATGAATATTGGTAGGTTGCCCATCCGTGTAAACTCCTTCAAAGGGCCTTCAACTGAAAGTCTCCACAAAAATGGTTGTTTGGATGACGGTAAACTATCAATGAAAGAAACACAGAGGTCACCCATTAAGAGGGTTCTGTTAGTGGAAGAAAATCTCCCAGATGATCAATCATTGACTACTGCATTTGCAGAATTGAGCTTCAGTGATGGGGTAACAGGGGCAACTGAAAGTCCTCTTTTGGAAAATGGCAAGTCCTCTTCAAATGACATTATGTTAAACTGCCAATATCCACACAGCTTCAGGAGACAAAGTTCCAACATGGATTCAACAGTGATGATGGTGGCTCCCTCTTTCCAATCACGAAATAATACACCTCATGGTTCAGAGGAGTTTGATGCAACAAAAGTTGGCCTAAAAAGTCAAGAAGGCAACAAGATGATGCAAAGTGGCTATTGTCAGCCAGTTGAGAATTTCTCTGCTGGTCTACCGCTGTCTCATGGGGTGGAAGGTCTGCAATTCCTGTCTAACACCCTGGCAGCTGCAGAGTTTCCTGTAGTGTCTGATCAGCAGCCTTACTATGCAGATGCACGATCTCCATTTACTTTTTTACATTCACAGCAGTTAAGCCAACCTCACAGCAGTTGGAGAAATATTGATGAGGAACAATATTACAGGATTCATCAGCAATATTTGTATCTGCAGCAGCTTCACAACCAGCGATTAGAAGTTCAGCATCCTATTCAAGCAAATGGAAACTTTCCAGCTAGGCAAGTGATTCGAAGCTTGAGACAACCATCCATTGAGACACCAATCTCTCACCAACTTGAACAGTCCAATCAAGAAACTTATTCACTTAACTATGCAATCCCTGGGGCTTTCAATCATTCCAATCCCACCTTTTCATCCTCAGATATGCATGCTCCACATTTTCTGGACAAAGTGGGGAAGCAAAGTTTTCCTGAGAAGATTCTCACAAGATCACAGGGCCTGAACACAGTGAAAGCTGTAAAATTTGGTTCTTTTGTTGGAAGTGAACCCCTTTCTCATGTCAACCAGAATGGGAAAGTTCTTCCAAATGGTCATTTCCATCATAGCTTCTATTCCCCATCTGCTCAATGCTTTCAGACTGATAGTTTGAACTTATGGGGTTTGTCCACTGATAGCTCAGATCTGAAAAACAGCAATCTGAGGCCACAGCTTCAAAAGTATAGCTCTGTGAATGAAATCAGTGGCAAAATTTATCTGATGGCAAAGGACCAGCATGGCTGCCGCTTCTTGCAAAGAAAATTTTCAGAGGGCACTGCAGAAGATGTCAGAAAGATTTTTCTCGAGATCGTTGATCACATTGTAGAGCTTATGACAGACCCTTTTGGGAATTACCTTGTTCAAAAGCTACTTGAAGTGTGTGATGAGGACCAGAGAATGCAAATACTTCTTGCAATTACTAGAAAACCTGGAGATCTTGTTAGGATATCATGTGACATGCATGGGTTTGATTTCTTTCTCTCTCTACCTACCTACCTACCTACATGTGTCTTTGTCTGTTGATGGTTTGTTTTCCCACTATTCATGCTTGCCATTTTTTGAAATTGAAACGTTTGTGTTTCCAATACAGAACTCGGGCAGTTCAGAAGGTTATTGAAACCCTAAAGACTCCACAGCAATATTCCATGGTTGTATCCGCACTCAAGCCTGGTATAGTGACTTTGATCAAGAATATGAATGGTAATCATGTAGCCCAGCGCTGCCTTCAGTATTTAATGCCAAACTACAGTGAGGTATGCAATACACATCTGTGCATTTTGTTTCTTTGTAGTTTAGCATGACAACTTGGTAGTTGTTACTAGGTGTGGATGTGAGCTCATTTCAAAGCTCTCATCCATTGAATTTTATTAAGATATATCTCTAAACTTCAGCGTGGAACTGTTCAACTTTTCTACTCATTAGTGGTCCTAAGGTGTTCCCTAGCCTTTGTACTTGTGTGCAGGCTGGGGTAGAGCATTCGGGTAGTTGCCGTTGGATAGTCATATGCAAATTTCTGTTAATTTCATTTTTTTTCTCCTTTGTCCTTTTAACTTGTTTTCATTAAGTCATTACTTTAGAAAGTCATAGAAATCAATAGAACACTGTTAAGCATTACAGTGGATTTGGTATAGGACTTACATAGATTATGACCTTAAAACCAAAAATAGAAGAAAGGCTAACTGCTCTTTGTTACATGTTAAGTTTTATATATACACTCATGGGGTGATTTCCTTTGCCTTTCTGGTAGTTAATCTTGATCCTAACAAACATGAACTTGAATTCATCTGCTTGTTCACCATGATTTCTATTTGTTTCTTTTCTTTGTCTTGAATTTCATGTGGGGCCAACTTATTAGGAAAATTGTAGCTTGTTTGCTGCTGTTTATGTTATTTTCTAGTACTCACGCTTTCACTAAACTAAAATAGAAAAGAACTGTATTCTATTCATATCTGTCTTGTATCAAAGGAAAACAATAAACTTAAGCTGCAACAATATGGAACTTGTCAGCACACTTTCTATAGTTTTCCTATACAACTTAAATAAGCAATTACCACCTTAAAGAGACTATTTATTTTGAACCATGTTCTGTTCTCAGTTATTTTTCCAAATGGTCAGACCAGCTCTTCATTCTTGTGCAGAAAATTTTGCATCAGTTGTGGGTAGTGTAGCATTATCTATCGTAAATCTGTCTCAATTTGGATCTTTTTATCCCACTCATCAGTCAGAGATTATCCTCTTTATCAATTGAACTGGTGCACTGTATCCCTCCCAAACCCTCACCCGACAATAGAAAATACATGCAGTGTAGTGATTTCCTATTTGGCATCCATTTATGCCTTAAAATGCTATGAAAATAAAAGGGAATAACATTTTTCTTTTCTACAATTCATTTTGCATTGATATCTTTGTTTTTTGTTGCATAAAATGAAACCTGGTAATGCTGGTAATGCTTTATCCTGCAGTTCCTTTTTGAAGCTGCAACTGCTAACTGTGTTGAGCTTGCAACTGACCGCCATGGCTGTTGTGTGCTTCAAAAATGCCTCAGCTATTCGGATGGAGATCAAAGAAACTGCCTGGTCTTTCAGATCACTTCAAATGCACTAATCCTTTCCCAAGATCCTTTTGGGTATCTGTTCTCCATCTCTTTTGGTCTTTCCAATTGTTTCATTGCCCTGCCTTGTCTGAATTAACTATTATTGTATGTTGGATTTACTGCATCACTGTACTCATCAACTCACTTTCTGGAATATGCTTTAAGAAACACTAAAATTTTATGGAAAACAATTTGCATAGACAACCCCAAGCAAACAGTATTGCTGTATGTATTGGTTGATGTCAGTTTCCTACTTTTTTTAAATTGTCCCTTACGCATGGGCTTGACTCATGATATTATTGTTTGCTGAAATTTCATTGGTCCAGAAAATTGGTTGCGACATAAAAATCAAGACTTGATATCATACTTTGTGTAGTATACTGAACTTAAAACCTAAGACTTTAATTATGCAGGAACTATGTTGTGCAATATGTCTTTGAGCTACAACTTACATGGGCAACAATGGATATTCTTGACCAATTGGAAGGAAACTATGGGGACTTATCCATGCAAAAGTATAGCAGTAATGTTATTGAGAAATGCCTGAAGTATGCAGGTGAAGATCGTCGGGCTCGTATTATCTGTGAGCTTATAAACAATTCCCGCCTAGACCAAGTCATGCAAGATCCTTATGGCAACTATGTTATCCAAGCAGCATTGCAGCAATCAAAGGTTAGTGATTTCATTCTCCTTTAGGCATCAAGTGTTTTCATTGTTCAATCACTGAAATTTGAGGCCTCCAGCATTTCAATGACTTGCTCATATTAGCATAAATCCTCAAGTAATTACTAAAATATAACTGGATCCCATACCATTTGTTGGGCAGGGAGCTGTTCATGCTGCATTAGTTGATGCCATAAGACCTCATATTCCTATTCTCCGAACCAGTCCATATGGGAAGAAAGTCCTCTCAAGTAATAGTTTGAAGAAATGATCTGCTGGTATGATATACAATTTTCATTACATTTCTCATTCTGTTTACCCTTTTTAGGCTTAACCATTTATGGTTGGGTTCTGACTTTAGGTATAGTTCGAGAGGATCCTGTAAATTTTGCAGCTAAAGGGAAATGCTTTGAAATTGGCTTATAGATGTGGTTTTCGGTTCTAAGTCTTAAACCTGAAAAGGACAAAGAAGATGCATTCAAAGCTCATAAGATGTAAATTTTAGGCCTTTCCTCTTCCTTTTTGCAGAAAATTAGTTCAAGCTTCATCTTCAACTTGGAACTAGTTTTGCCTGCACGGTATTATATATATGTAAATTTGCAATTTGTTAATTTGCACAGGAATAAGATGTTGTGAAGATAGAGTTCCTTGAGCTTGCCTATAAATTGTAACATGTTCTTTTGACTTAAAGTTCAAGGCATGATAAGCGGCTGCAGATTAGAAATCTACCTTGTTTATAGGCTAGACATTCTGTTTTTGTTATGTTCATTCCATGTTATGTTTATGATTTTATTTGGCATTTGAAAAATGATTTTTAGTAAGATCTCTAAAAAATTAAGAGAAAAAAAACTCCAAAACTATATTGTTTTAATAGACTTTAAAAACTAAAATAACTTATTTTTAAAGTAAAAATAAGACTATTTAGGTAGTATATTTTCATGGAGATTTATTGAAATGATATAGTTTTAGAGTGTTTTGTCTCATTAGAGATCCACTAATTTAATTGGGTGTTTCCACCTAAAAGTATGATATTTTTCATTGATGTCTGAGAGGGATAAAGTAGAGAACCTGAAGAAGGATATAACTATTCTTGCTGAGTTTCTATATATCTTGCAAAGAAGATTATACATGACAGGAAAACAAAACTAAAAGAGAAACTCCTACCGTATCACAGATTAACCTCAACCTTGAGCTGTGTAGAAGAAAAAAATCATACAATGGTAAAGAATGATTCTTTCGAATCTTTTTGTTTCTGAAGCAAATGTCTCTGGCCTTATTTCTTGTTGAATATGCCAAATATAGATTTGACAGCATTGATGGCATTCTCATTGATAAATGATTCATCAAACCTTTTCATAAGACGCTCAAATTCCTCAGATGTTCTTACGTTGGCTAGGTCAGGATCTGTCCTGATTCTCTGTAAAAAATATAGCAACAATTTCAGATAACAATAGGAAGAAGAAAAAACATAGGTGCTTTAATCTTTGATTCATTACCTTAAAGTCTTCGAATCCTGTTTGCAGGGCATCCTCCAGTGCAGAGAGACCAGCTTGTACCTGTGGAAGGTTTCGGAAATGAAAAACAGTTCTAACAGTGGCAACAACAAAAATGAAAAATATTGAGTATAATGAAATGCGAACACCAGCTTTACCTGATTAAGCTTTGAGTAACAGCAAGCAACATTGTAACTTGCTACTGAAGCTTCTTCAGGATCAGGTCTTGATCCCAACACTGACTCGAATTTCTCTAGTGCTTCCTCATATTTGGCACCCCTTTGTCAATGAAACAAAGAGGAAAAAATCAGTTGGATGGAATATTGCGTGAGTAGAGCAAGATGAGTCAAGCTTCAACACTAACTTGTATAGTTGCAACCCCTCACGAAGATCCTTAATTCTGCGTTCCTTTTGTTCCTTTTTCCTTGTGTAGTTTCGCAACTGAAATCAAATGAGTTCTGTCATGTGATTCAGTCTCATACTAATCATGAATTTCCTCAAGTGAAAGAGGTTATACTCACTTGGATTTCCCTCACGCTGGCACTGATTACGCCTGAGTTTCTCTCAGCTCTAATGATCTCCTTCTCTGTCAATTCACCTGAATCGTCCACTTTCCCTAGAAAAAGTGAAAAAAGCTTCAAATTTCTTTTATCATGAAGGTTGCCAAAGAGAAGGAAAACAGAGGTAAAAATGGAAAAGGCAAGAGCAAGGGGTGAACAGTGAACTAACCATATCTCTTCTCCATTTTCATGAGCAATGGACCGATTCTTTGGCGAATGGTATACATTGTCCTCCCATATTCGGCAGCAGGCCATATTTCTGTCCCAAACACTGCACTGCATAGAATTTAAGGGTTCATATGTCACCTTCTACCATGAATGCATCATTCAAACAAGGATTCAAAGATGAACAAAATGAACTGAATCATTGGTAATTTGGGGGAAAATAGAAGAAAACCTGGTAGCGAGTACTTTGTCTCCAACAGTGAACAATCCAGTTTTATCAGCTGATCCACCAGGGGCAATGGCATCAATGTAAGTTCTACCATCTCTGCCTTTTCTAAATTTCAGCCCATAAGGCTGCACTATCTCCACCTCATACTCTTCATACTGTTCTTCTCCTTCCCCTCCTCCTTCACTTCCAGTCTCCGGTTTCGACGTCTGAGACTCTGTTTCCGATGCTTTAACAATCAAAGCCGACTGCTTCAGCAACTGGGTGTTACAGAAACTCAATGAACTGCTAGAAATTGAAGAGCTTTTGGATGGAAAACGCTTTGTTGGAGAAAAGAAAAGGTGGGTTTTCTCGGTTGACATTGGCGGTGAAGAATACAGAGATGGGTAGCGACCTGGAGCCAAAGACATGGTTGCTTTAATATGAAACCTATTTGATATTTGTCCTCAGAGAAGGTTTGAGGGATGAAGGATGCAAGAAAGAGTGGCCATTCGTAAGAGTTTGTGAGGAAGAAGAGTGACTGGCTCTAGAACCAGATTTGGATTACAGTGCTAGTGACTAGTGGCTATAACGAGATCTGAAGTTTCCACTTCAAGAAAATGAAGCCACGTGGCACTATTGTCCTTTCTTGATTGGAGAATATACCGGCTTCTAAGTTCTTTTCAGAAAGTCTGCGGACGAAATTTTCCAACCATTCCCTTCCCCATTTACCTCAGCAATAACATACTGTGATTTGCATTTTGTGTTGCATACCTGTGAAAGTTATGGTCTTAGATATATTTGCAAGAGAAATATTAGTAACAACTGTTAATTTGTTGCATGGTAGAATATCGGATCAGAGTGGGATGGAACCAAAAAGGGTCATTTGTTGAAACAAGAACAAACGTATATTTTTTTTGTTGGAAATTCTATGTGTACTTAACAATTTAGTTTTCTTAAAATTGAGTTAAATAAAAAATTAGTAAAGTCAATAAAGTTATATGATCTAAATGGATTTAGGTTTTATTTCGGTTTTATATGGTGTGATATGAATAGCTGTAGAGTCCGAAATTAAATGATGAGTTATTTGATGGAGTGTCTAAAATATTATTATAATAAAGTTAGATTTCTTTTCCCATTCAAAAAATTATATCTCTATAAATAATTGAAAGCGACATGACTCATTCATTGTTATTATACAAAAGCTGAATATAAAAGAGAAAATTTAGTCTTTAACTATTTCATTTCTCTGCAAGGTTATAAATCAATGGCTTTTAAGAATGATACATGATTTTATTATTTAATTATTTAAATTTACGATGTTTAGCATCTAATTTGTATTAAATTATATTAATAAATTCTAACATATGATATAAGAACCATCACATATTAGATCTAAAATCCATGAAATATATTAGAAGTATCCACATATAATTTTTTATTCTATTGTAACTTTGTGAAAATTATGATTAATAATTTTTTATCTAAAGTATAATTTATTTTGGTTATAATTGATTTGATCGCATATCTACTTTATTTTATTGTGATTGAAATCATGATCCCCTGGTTTTTTAATAATATGCTCAATGTTGACGACATGGTTGGTGATTCTCTTTTGGACTCATTGTTCATGATTCTTATTATATTCGAGAAAAGACAAAATAAGGGAAAAAGGTCGCAGATAGAAGTTGAGGGAGAAAAGCTGCAATTTTACCTTTTAAGAAATTGTATAATAGCCCAAAAATCCAACACGGGCTTATTTTAAAAATAGGTCAGGGTGTCGACACTTAGTTAGTTGTCAGCAATCCTGTAAGTCCGACACAAGCTTAAATTTTAATTGTATGAGAGTGTCGACATCCGGTTTAGGAGTTGAAACTTGGGCAAATTTTTAGTGGATTATTTTCACTTAGACAACATATAATTAAACTTTTAACGTATAATAATTCTATGGGCATGAAAAGGTTGTCTCAGTTAGATGATTTACAAATTGATATGAATGACACTACCAAAGTAGGTCATTTATAGATTATATATGTGAATTATTTAATAAGGATTTTGAGATGGTTGTTTTTTGAATTAGTACAAACCATTACTTCCTTAAAAGGGGTATATTGTGGGTATTAGTTTGGAAATGTGTGTGGTTAGTGAGTGTTATAATTTAACTTTATAGAGACGTGTTTGCCCAAAAGGGATATTATCTATGAAGTTAGCCTTACTAATTTACCTGTTAAGAAGTTTAGGTGTGTTCTATATAGTCTGTTCAAAAGGGAATATATGGTGATGCATTTAAATTTCTAAAGGATTTATTATTGAATATTATTATTATTGCCCATGTAATCTAATTAAATGCTAAATTTTTGTAACACAGTTAGTCAAATTGCAGTAAATAATCAGATTTGCACCATAAAGACCCTAAATGGAAATAACTACATTGCCTGGAAGAATGACATAGAGCTAGCATTAGGTCTAGCTGATCTTAACATGGCCTTGTTTGAGGATGAGCCTGCTAAACTCAAGGTTGACAGTTCAGCTGAGCAAAAGGCTCATTATCAGAAGTGGGAAAGGGCTAATAGGCTGAGTATAATGGTCATGAAGAAATCTATTTGTTCAGCCTTCAAAGTGAGTGTTCCAAATGAGACAAATGCAAAAAAATTCCTTGATGCTATTGGGCAGCGATTCCAAGAGTCTGAAAAAGCTGAGACTAGGGAGCTGATGCAGAAGTTATGTAATATGCAGTATGATGGTGTGTCTGGGATTAGGGCTCATATTTTGAAAATGCAGGACATTGTTGATCGCCTCAATAGTCTCAAAGTGACCATAACTGAACCTTTCCTAGTTCACCAAGCCTTAAATTCCCTTTCAATATCTTTTGGCCAAATTGGAACCCTATACAATGCTCAAAAGGAAACCTGGCATGTGAACCAACTTATTTCTATTTGTGTTCAAGAAGAAGAAAACCAAAAGAAACAGAAGGCAGAGAGTGTGAATCTTGTGTATCAACCACATTTAGGTAAAGATAGTCATAGCAAAGGATATTTTCACCACCACAAGAGGTCTGGGTTCAATAATAGAGTCAAGGGTAGGAAGTTTGAAAAGAAACCTGGTTATAGACCCACTGTAGTAAGACCTAAAGCAGATATCAGGAAAAATGAAGTCTATTGGTTTTGTCATGAGGAAGGTCACAAGAAAAGGGATTGTGCGCAATATAGGGCTTGGTTAGAAAAGAAAAACAAAGAAGGTAATTTACAAACCTTTGCTTGTCTTGAAACTTCTTTGATAGACGTTCCTCCTAACTCTTGGTGGTTAGATAGTGGGAGTCTTATTCATATTTCTAATTCCTTGCAGGGGTTTGTAAATAAAAGGAAAATAAATGAGGGAGAAGTCAATCTGCATGTAGGAAACGGAGTCAAAGTCGAAGTAGAGTTCATTCTAATAACCCATAATTTGTAATTCTCTCCGTTGAACATTGGAGGAGAAGAAAATGAATTTGTTGAAAAAAAAAAAGACATTTTGAAATGTTGTAGAAAAACAAGAATCTCTCCCTTGTCACTCATGTTTCACTCTCTAATACCTGTCTAAAGTTTCTCATAGATCCCTCAAAAACTGTAAGCTGTAATACTAATTTGAAGATGTAAAGATGAAAACTTAATTGAAAATGAACATGAAATGAACATAAACTCAGGGATTTAACTTGAGAAATGAAATATATAAACTATGTTATGAGAGATTAGAAAATCACAACATCAAAGATACATACTGGAGTCTCAACTTCAAGAAAAGCAAGAGATTCCACAGTCTTGTGTATCCTTGAAATAATCTATCAAAAGCAAGTTCACATTAGAATAAAAGATTTTACTTCAAAAAAACTATGCAACTCCACTTATCAGAATAAAAATGAATAAGCAAACAGAAAGGAAACCTATATAAGAATACTTAAAGAAGATTTAACAGATGGAGAACAGGGAAAGACAACTAACCTTTGCTCTTTTCCAGAGTACATCAGTTACCTCAGGATTTGCAATCATATCAAGAACCTAAGGATAGAAAAATGAAAGGATAAGAAGAGTGAAAAAGTGTCCATGACATACTAAGAAACTACCAAACATAAAAAACTTAATAACTTTCCTTTTGTTATTTGATGGAGACTAAAAGTGATTTACTTGACTATCCTGTGGTGCTCGAAACAAGTAAGAAATATGAATATCTTATTGAAGATAAAATTAAAAAATGCCAAAAAAGAATAACAGATAGTCTTTGATAATCTCAACATTGCAGGGTTCCATATTAAATGCAAGAAAAAGCTTCTCCAGTACTTGTCATCACCTAAAATTTTATGTTCATGCAAGGAATATTTTTCAATAAGATATTTGATTAAATTCAAAATAGAAGATATTGAACAATTTTAATCTTTTGTCAAGTATCACCGATACCATAGGCCACCACCAAAGCAATCATTCTGCCACAGCATTATCTTACACCTTATAATTATAATTCAATTTAGCAATAGAAGTGTCTAACTATTGGAAGAAAAATGATACAAATGGAAGTGCACCTTTGGCCATAGTGCTTATCCACATTGGTTAGACCATAATATTTGTCCAGTAGAGGTAGTAAAGATTTTATAAGCATTGCAAAAGAATCCACAACAACTGAAAGCTCCCTTGAACAAGGAATCAAGAGGGATTTGAAGTTTAACCAATGATAATATACAAGCACAAAAGGAATGATCAAGTGAAGAACTTTCATGACAACATTTGGGTTGGAAAAAGAAAGCAATAGAGGATCCATGGTAGAGCAAACATCTTGAGCCAAAGCCAATACCTTTCTCTGTCCACTTCATTGAACCACAAGCACCCACTATATCACCAATATCAACAAGTGACTTTAAATACTCAAACTTATCATTCAAAAGCCTTTCCTTCTCACAATAAAGCTACAAACATTAAAATAAGAAGAAGAAGAAGAAGAGAAGGAAGAGAAGGAGCAGCAATTTCAGCTTCTACATTTGTTTTAACCCTACACATAACTGCAGGAGTAACTTAGATGCATAGTCCTTAAGGGGTCAAGAGCAACCAACAATAACCAAGAATGCAATTAAAAAAAAAAAAAAGGAAGAAGAAAGAAGCAAACCTGAATTGATCCAGAATCATCTCTTAATGTCAGAAAGGCAAACTTTCCAAATGCTCTGCGAGCTACAATTTGCCCTGCAATGGAAACATGATGATGCAGGAGCATAGAGTTGTTTTTAATGATTAGTTTTAAGGCTGTTTGTTTTGCATTAAGTTTGAGTTTTATTTGAAATCTAAGTTTTAATTTTAGGCAAGTCATTTTTAATTAGGATTAGAATTAGTAGCTTATTAGAAGTTCAATGCTTTTTAGAAGTTCAAATTAGAATTGAATTAGGATTCTTAGCTATTGTTAGTATATATAGTTAATCTTCTTAGGTTTCAAGAACAGTCTTGTTATGATATTTTAGTTTGACAATAAACTTGAGGTTGTAAACCTAAGTTTTATTGGTTCCATCTTTAATTTTATGGAGTTCTTAGTTTCTGCTTGTTCTACCCTTACCTTCCCTGCATCAAATTGGTATCAGAGCTATGGTTGGTTCTGGCAAAGGAAATAAAGGCCAACAAGCAAAATTAGTTGAGATGCGACGTATGATTGAGGACTTGTCATGAGCTGTGCAAGCTTTACAGTGACAAGAACCCATGGGAGCCCATGTAGAGATGCCGGAGGGTGACAATACCCCTGCAGACACACCAGAAGGTAGTCTGGAGGATGATATTGTGGATGGAAGGGATGATAACCCTTTTCATGAAG
>BPVZ01000058.1:1539588-1566996 GCA_020521535.1 Rubroshorea leprosula | reverse complement strand
TTTATATATAAATAAATATTAAAAATAAAAAAATTTTAAATAGGTATTTAATGTTTATAACCCCTTTGTTTTTCAGGGACAGATCTTATATTCTCATCTTTATTCTGACACCTTTTTTTTATCTGATCCAAAGTCCATAACATTGACTCATTCTCATATATTCCATGACAGTGGAGCAAATGTTTTCAACAAAAAAAAAAAAATTATAAATCAGTCCACTACTTTTGCTGATATTCTCTTTAATCACTCTTTTTTAAACTCATTTTTTTTATATCTAAGTTGTATAATACATAATTTTTATGTAATTCTACACAAGGGTTGGACTCTTGACTCTTGTGGATGTGAAGTTTCTTTAATTTTTTTTTGAAGTTTATGTGTATTATGTTTAATTAAGTTGTTGAAATTATATTGTATATACATTTGCGTTGTCATTACATATCAATATATAAATAAAAATAAGTTAATTATTTAAAATTATGACTTATCGTTTAAGATTTCAATGTTGTATGAGCTGGTTACAAAAATAATATTAAAAAAATATTATTAACACATTTTAAATAATAAATATTATTATATCAAATGTATTGAAAAGTATTATTCTCTTCATCTTCAATAAATAAACAACGAATTTGACTATTGTTAGGGAGCATCTTAACATGCTTGGTGGGTTGATTCTACCTACAATTGTAACGACCATTCACATGTAAAGTAGTATGTTCAATCTCAACCAACAAAACTAGATTTAAAAGCTTTAGATTGGTGTTTGAACAGAAGAATCTTTGTCTAGAACAAGCATAAAAACATGATCGTGGACGAGACGCCAAGTTGTAAACGATTCTCTCATTGATTCCTTCATTCATAATAAAATAATTTCATGGGTTTTCATTTTCCTATAAATTCTTATTGTTTTCTCTAATCGGATTCCTTTATTTTTAAAAATATTTAGTTGAAGGTGTCGAATGTAGAAGACTATTAATTTAATTCAATGGACGGTAATTAAGCCAAAATAAGTGGGGAAATTTATAATACGACGTGGGACCTTTTTGAATATCAAAACGCACACATTCAAAACGACAAAGTAACGCATGTGAGGCATTTTTGCCCATCAAAATTGACCCATTTTCCCACTATTTACTATTTTTTCCCCCACCTTTCATTGATTTCCAAAAAAGAAAAAAAAAATCTTAATTCCTTTCGTCGCCCCCTCGTGCAAAAAGAAAAAAAAAAAAAAAAGAGAAAGAAATATTAGGATCCAAAATTAGTTTTTAACATTTTTTTTTTCATTTACATGTGTCATAATTTGGATAATAAACCTTATGTATTGTGTGGATATATAATTTTACATAATTAGAATTCAACAACTTAACAAGATGTTAATAAAATTATTGAGTTCAAGTTGATTGAATTAATGGATGAGAAGGGTTATTTGTCATATAAGGTGAAAAAAAAAAAAAAAGGTTGTTGAGTTTTTGTCTTAATTAATTCAAAGGAGTTAAGTATGTAACGGTAATACATTGTCTTCATAATTAGAGATGCATTTTTTAATTTTGTTTAGGAATTTTTTAATTGAAGAGTATAAGTTAATAGTATATTTATTGTATATTTTTATTATTAGTTTATATAAAAATAAAAAAATAACTTTAATTTTATCTATTATTTAATTAAAATATTTTACATGATATTAGTATTGAAAATAAAATTTATTTTTGTAGTTTTTTTTATAAAATTTAATGATAAAAAAACATAATAAATGTACTCTTAATCTGTATTATAGGGTTAAAGGGTAGACAAATACTTTGATTTATACATGTTATTCAAATAAAAATACAAGCTTTATTAATTAGGAATAAAATTAAAATGGTTTTTTTATAACATCTAAGCATTATGTTAAGAATGTAATAAATATCTATTTTTATAATGTATTTATATAAAAATAATAAAAATAAATTTAAATTTAATTAATTATTTAATTAAAACTATTAACATAATAATAAAACTAAAATCACAATTAATTTTTATTATTTTTTATATAAATTAATTATAAAAATATATATACTTATTATATCTTTAATCCCTCCTCGACTTTAGTTCACATATGAAACAAACCCAACTAAAATAGAGAAACGTATGTAGGCATAAGGGGGCAGTATTTAATTAAATGAAATGAAAGAAAAATGATAGAGGGAAAATGACAAGAAAATTTGGGAGGAAACTTAATGGGGAGGGGTAATGGCAGAAAGCAACAAGAAAGACTGGTAGGAGAGTGATTTTAGAAAGAGAGATAGTGTCTTTTTTTAGAGAGAGAGGGGTTTTTTGTTTTTGTGTTGTGAGGCCTAATTGGATTTTTGTGGAAACAAGGTTAGACCCACTTCAAAGGGCAGTTCAAGTGCCACAAAGTTCAAGCCTTTAAGTTCTGATCCTCCTCTTCTGTGGCAGTGACGACGGTAATAGCAGTTAATGGTGCTTAAGCTCTAACCTGCAACAAGGGTGCGTAGGATAAGCAGAGAGAGGAGGACAGATTGAACATTGTGGTCTCGGGAGGAAGGTGGGGGTTCACGTTGTAGCATGGGAAGGATGAAAAGAGTGTTGCTAGCTTTTCTATGGCTGTCTGGTTTGATCTCGCTATCTTGTGCCGCTAGGCTAAGTGCTTCAAGGCAGAAGCTTGAAGTTCAAAAGCACTTGAAACGCTTGAACAAACCTGCTGTTAAGAGCATAGAGGTAAATTGTTTGTGTTTTTGTTTCCTTTTCTCTTTGCTTCTTTTGTTTGCGCTAAAAATGGTCTGTTTGGCTTGTGGGAAAGTGAAGGAAAGTACATTTTTCGATGGAAAATTTTCTATGTTGTGCTGGGTTTTTAGGTTTTTGAATTCTTATTATTTTCTTTCTCTCTCTACATGATTTCCTTTTTGTTTATGCAGTTATCATGGCAATAAAACGAAATTTTTTTCAAAATAAATAAGAGCATATGTAAAATGAATTTCCTTTTCATACATTTTCCCGTTAACCAAACGGAAGATAACATCATTGCTAGGGGGTGGCTTTTGCCTGGTTACTACTATTTCTCCTTTTTCCTCATTGTATTCTAGGAGCTTTTTTGCTAGCTTTGAACGGAATTTCTGGATTTCTTTTGTATAATCTTTTGTTAAGATGTTTGAACTTCATTATTTTGATTTTTCATTATTGAACAGAGTCCAGATGGGGATATCATAGACTGTGTTCACATGGCTCACCAGCCTGCATTTGATCATCCTTTCCTCAAAGACCATAAGATTCAGGTCCTTTATTCACCTTCAACTTACTTTTATGCATTGGTGATCTTTCATTCTGGTCATAAAATTTTGGCTCTAACTGTTGCTGATTGGGTTTGTGGGTTTTACTTGGTTCATTAGATGAGACCTAGTTATCACCCTGAAGGACTCTTTGATGAGAACAAGGTCTCTGAGAAACCCAAAGAAAGAACAAACTCCATCACTCAGCTGTGGCACTTGAATGGTAAATGCCCTGAAGGAACCATACCCATCAGAAGAACTAAACAGGAAGATGTTCTGAGGGCAAGCTCAGTGAAAAGATATGGTAGGAAGAAGCACAGAGCCATCCCTAAGCCTAGGTCTGCAGATCCTGACCTCGTCAATGAAAGTGGTCATCAGGTGAATCTTCTATTGTTTTCCCTGTCCTCTTCTCTTGGGGCTAAGAAAACAGTCAGCCCCTTTCTCTTCTCAATTCACTTTATTGACTGTTTTTATGTGTTTGTTCTTACTGTTTTTGTGCTTTTGTTATTTGTTTGCCTTGGATGTGGATCAGCATGCAATAGCTTATGTGGAAGGAGACAAATATTATGGTGCAAAGGCAACCATAAACGTTTGGGAACCCAAAATACAGCAGCCCAATGAGTTCAGTTTGTCTCAGCTGTGGATTCTAGGAGGTTCTTTTGGTGAAGATCTCAACAGCATTGAAGCTGGTTGGCAGGTATCATTACTATAATAATTCCTTTAATACTTTATTCATCAATAATTGAACTGACCATGGAACTGTCAAAGAGATGAAACCCAATTTTCATTTTTAATACATCAGTTGCTGACTTTGATATTGTGTCTGTATCAACACAGGTCAGCCCAGATCTATATGGAGATAACAACACAAGGCTGTTCACCTACTGGACTGTGAGTTTCCATCTCTTCTTTTGCATTTCATTTGTGGATTTTGTTTTGATACTTAGTTTATTGTGCTTCTTTGATTTTTTTGATTTGTACTCTATAGGGTTTTCCTCACATATTTTCTCTTTGTAAATATATTACAGAGTGATGCATATCAAGCAACGGGCTGCTATAATCTCCTATGCTCAGGCTTCATTCAGATTAACAGTGAAATAGCCATGGGAGCAAGCATATCTCCTGTTTCTGCCTATCGTAATTCCCAATACGATATCAGTATTCTTGTTTGGAAGGTAAAATGCTTGTCACAATGCACATCATTGAGATTTAGAAGAATGAATTAAAAAAAAAAAAAACTTATTTTGGATTTGAAGAATGATGACAGCCAAAGAAGAAGATGAAATTGATACTGTTAGGGTTTCATGTGAACTTCTGTGGAATTTGTCCTTTTCAAAGGAAGGTCATGATTCTCTGCGGTGTCAGCAGTAAAACAGTACCTTTATGTATATAATTGAGGACGGAGGTTACATATACATCACTGTGTTTCAGATGAATCACTGGCGTGATCTTTTTGGACACTCTGTAATTGAGGAGAGAGATGACACCTCTCAAATCTCAATTTACTTAACAAAGTATGAGAAACAATATTATTTTTAGTTGTTTCCCATTTTGCACAAGAGAAGTGCCCTTTAGTTAGAGTAGCTTTCAATATATTCAACTTTGCTAATTTGTTTATATATACGCTAACGTTGTGCAGGATCCAAAAGAGGGGCACTGGTGGATGCAATTTGGTAATGACTATGTGTTGGGTTATTGGCCATCATTCTTATTCTCATACTTGGCGGACAGTGCTTCCATGATCGAGTGGGGAGGCGAGGTAGTGAATTCAGAACCAGATGGTCATCACACTTCCACCCAAATGGGCAGTGGCCATTTCCCTGAAGAAGGCTTTGGCAAATCAAGTTACTTTAGGAATATTCAGGTTGTTGATGGCTCTAATAATCTCAAGGCTCCCAAAGGGCTTGGCACCTTCACCGAACAGTCAAACTGCTATGATGTCCAAATAGGAAGCAACGGAGATTGGGGCCATTACTTTTACTATGGGGGCCCTGGTAAAAATGCAAACTGCCCTTGAAGAAGGAAAAAAGAACACCATTTAACCCTTGTTTCTCCCATCCCATGTATTATTCAACCTAGTCTAATGCCCTTTCTCTCCCTTTTGTATACCTATAGTAGGTTTGGGTTAGTATTAGCAACATGTGACCTCTTTTGGTGGGAAGTTTTGACCCTCTCACTTTCTTTTTTACTTGTGGAAAGATCCTCCATGTAAGTGGTTGGGGTTGTGGCTAAAGTTTCTTAAAGCCTAAAGAAACAGGCCTTTGTCACTCTGTATTCTATTTGTTTGTTTGCTCCCTTCTTGGAGTGGCTTGTTAATGAATGGATGAATCTCTTCCTAATACCCCCCCTTTTTTTTTCTCTTCCTCTTTGTGTGTTTCTGTTGCTGGGGTATGAACATTGAACTATGATTCTCTGAACAATGTGGGACTATTCTGAAAAAGTTGCGTGGATGAAGGATGTGCATGTGAGTGGATGACAGCAACTCTTTTCTCTTGTGGACCTCTTTTTGTAAAGTAGTCATCAACCCCACCCCTAATTCCAAAAACCATCCCCATCTCATCACTGGGCCTTTAACACAAATTTATTTATCCTTTTGAATCTATGCTGGCATGGCATCTTCCTAATTTGATTCCATGACCCCAAAAAAGCTGCTTTTTTTTTTTCTTTTTCTTTTGGAACATCATAAAATTGTATCTCTGTTTTTCAGTAACCCCAAAGTTGAATGAATTTTTTCTATTTTGTTTTGACACATAGACCTTCAGATGTGGGAAAAACCAATAGGTCATATGTGCCTGTCACTTTCAGCCATCTGCCTGCAATGTAATGTAATAGGAGGGCTGTGATTGTCTGGGTTTGGTATTTTGGAAAGCATATGGCATGGTATAATGTGTGTGTAGAAAAAAAAACCACTTACAGTTGTGATCTATCTACCAAACTGTTTAAAATCTTCAACTTGATGAATGATGACTAGCTTAGAACCAAAAGAAAATAATATTTTTTGTTTGTTTCAGAAAAGATATGCACAAGCAGTCCGGCAGGTGGGATGCTCAGGCTAAAGGGCTTCTCAAGCCCATATACTTTGCTTTGCTTGTTACTGGACTTGGCGTTTCTGGGTCCAAAATTCCCCAAAACTTAGTGTGCAAAATATGGGCTTTTTGTTATTGACCCCATCAAAATTCTGAAAACAGACAATAGACAACCAAATTAAACATCATTCAAAGTGACATCTCATGGATTATATGATGACTCTTAAAATGTCGGATTGATAAATATTTTTTTAATTTAACTTTTACAAAAATAAATATGGCAGTGTGCTTTGTGTTTTTTTGCCCCAAATGATGCATAAAACATGGAGGTACAGTGTTGTACCGTTGTTTACAGAAGAGTACATCATTTTATCAACAAAATGTTCATTTTGAGGAAAGTAACAGTTCATTTATGGTGATAGATGGCATCTATAGAGGCCCCTCATTTTAATGAACCAATGACGCTTTGGGAATTTGGTGGTCTTGTTGGAATGTTGTTTAATGCAATTTACTTCTCATATGCAAATCATGATAATATAGTTTGATGTCACTAGGCATGTTGTTCTCTCCCTCACCAGGAAATTGCCCATCTGGGTTTCCCACCAAGCACAACCCCTCCCTTTCCCTCTTTAAAGTTAAATGGAACAAAAACCAAACATCTTAAATTTAATGATTAAATACATTTTGACAAATGTAAGTGAATGCTAATTAATTTGAAATACCATAATAACAAATATTAAAATCCCAATCTAGTGAATAAGTGTGGAATCTCTATAAATTGATTGGAAGAAATTTTGTAAAAAAACTCACTCAAAATATTTAAATTTGATTTGAATGCCTAAATCCTCTTGTAAATCTTAAGATAAATTCCTAAATTTGTGGTGTAATAAAATATGATCTTTTCATCTAGATGGGTCCAAAAGGAGTGCCTATATTTAGGTTATCATGACAAAAATGCTAAAAATTTTTATATAGTGGTGGCAAATTTAGTTACAAATAATTTGCTAACTAGAATTAGAAGACCAATTCTCTAACCCTTTAACTATTAAATAAAATCGACATGTTGAACCACTTTGATTCTTCACCTACTAAAAATCAACAAAAAATTTTTTTGTCTTTAGATCCTAGTCAACAAATTGACCCTTAAGTCTTGAAGAAAAAGTTAAATAACCAAATAATGTGTAAAAAATTCAAAACTAGATAGAAAAAATGTTGAAAAATTTTCTTCTATTCCCACTCTCCATCAGCTTAGACTGAACCCACTTTCCAATCATACCTCACCACTCATTTATCTCCTTGTTGTTATTGGAGTTTGTATTTCACCCTCAGATAGTGAAAGTGGGGATAAATCGGTGTTCAGACAGAGATATTGATTTTTTTTTTGTGTTACCACTCTCCTACATTTTCTCATTGCTTTTTTCCACCTTCCTTCCCCCCTGTTTCATTCACTTTACATTCTCTCTCTAGAAAAAAGGAGCCTCCTTTTACTTCACAGGAGCAGTAGGGTTTTTAATCTTTACTTTCTCTCTCTTCCCCTGAATTTAAGCTTGTTTGTAGAATTCTAAGGTATGATAAAATTATTCCTAATTGGACACCAAGATCAACCCTAAAGGAGCTCACTTTTTCCCCTCAATAGTCTTCTTCTTCTTTAGCTCCACACTAACCCTAGATGTTCCTCTCAGAATCTTTCTTCAATGCCTATGTTGAGCTCAATTATCTGCAGTGAAACCTAGCTTGAGGACCCATGTGCAAGGAGACCCCTTTGCCCTGGTTGAAGACACCCAATTCTACGCCATAAGATGACCCATTTGTGCTGAATTCAACATCATGCTGTTGCCCATTAAGCCTGCTTTGGTTGAATAGGTAAAAGCCCGTTTCATTGCACTCTGCATTACTGTGTTCCTTCTAGTTTCAGATTTTCTTGTCCAAAATTTAGTATCTTTAGGTCATTTTTGAGAAATTATGATTTCTCTTTTAATGGGAAATTTTGTTTAATACTTTAATTTTCCTTTTTAATACTCTGTTGTTTTAAAGTGGTTTTGCTGCATGTGCCACTAGGTAAGAGGAGGAAACCATGGAAGGGGTTCTATTGGCGTGTCTGATTTCTGGGACCCTTTCTGCCGTTCTGGGGTCGGCTTCATTTTCAATATTATGGGCTGTTAACTGGCGGCCCTGGCGGATTTATAGGTAGTTCTTCAAACTTTTGAACTCCATTGTTGTTATCCTGTTATCTGAGATGGTTGTGGTACATAAGTGCTGCATTTGATCTTTTGCTACATAAGTGAATTTGAGAATGCCCTATGGTATACATTTCATTCATGATTTAATCTGCTGGCTTTGTAGTTTAAATGTGTAATTAATGAGACACCTGCGTTTGGCCTCACCTAGGCCTTTTTGTTGTTTATGATAATGTTCATGGCAATAAGAATGCATATGGAAGGTTATTCTAGTAAAAAAATTTTCCTTTATAAAGAATAAAGTATGCTAGTGCTAGACATGCTTTATTTCATGTCTGACAATGTAAACTATTTGTTTTCACAAAATGATTTGAAGCTTGTGTCATTACATTCTTTTATTTTTGGAATGTTATTGATCTTTACCTAAACTGCCTTACACTCATGAATCAGGTAGAATAGACACCTTTTCTCCTTCTTCTAGTCTTAGGTTTCTCTAGACTTGGTTTATATGATAGAAGAGAAAACAACAAGGACATGAGTGATGGGTTTTGATATGCTTCCCCACACCCCACCCACCCACCCACCCACCCACTGCCACACACACACACACACAATGACACAGGTTCAAACAAAGGGAAATACATAAACTTCTATAGATGTGTCTATGCAAATGTGACAAGAAAAAACAAATCAGACTTCTGCTGAAGGAACTAGAATTACTAATAGAATGATTCTTAGGTTGTAAAATTTGTTTGATGTGGTTGGGAAGATGAAACAAGAAGAGTAGTAACTCAAAAGATGAAGCAGTAGTAACCATAGATTTATTATTTGGAAATAGCAAAAGAGTTGAAAATATTTGAATAACAAAATACTGGTTGAAGAATGAAAGATATGTCCCTTTATGCTCTTAACTGTATTAGATAGTCTCTATGTTGCATCTCTTCATGCTCATCTGTAGTAATCCGGTATGTGTTAGAATGTCTGTATTCTTTTAGGTTTGTAGTTTTTATATGTTTTGATCCTTTAGGTGTAGTATTGTTTCATGCTTATCTGTAGTACTCCAATATGTGTTAGAATGTTCTGTATTCTTTCGTGTTCATAGTTTTTATAGGTTTTGATCCTTTAGGTGTAGTATTGTTTCATGCTCGTCTGTAGTACTCCAATATGTGTAAGAATGTTCTGTATTCTTTTGTGCTTGTAGTTTTTATATGTTTTGATCCTTAGGTGTATTATTGTTCCCCCTAACCAATCTTTTTCTGTTTAACATTGGTTTCTTGAGTTAATATGGATGCATTGTCTCGTTAGGTGGAATAAAAGAATTCATCTAGATGCTTCCATTCCCATTTCAAATTGTAGTTTGGTTTCATTTCTTATTGTTTATCCTTTTGTTCTTTTGTTCTTTTTTTTTTTTTCTTTTTCTTTTTGGAGGGGTGGTTGATTTCCATATCACTCTTTTTCTTATTTTCCTTAGATGTTTGTTTTGCTTTTTTCAGTTGGATTTTTGCCAGAAAATGGCCAAGTATCTTACAAGGACCTCATTTGGGTATGTTTTGCGGTTTTCTGTCACTTTCGGCTTGGGTGGTCGTTATATCTCCCGTTTTGGTGCTTATCATGTGGGGTTGTTGGCTAATCATCATATTGGATCGAGATATAATTGGTCTAGCAGTCATAATGGCTGGCACAGCTCTTTTGTTGGCGTTCTATTCAATCATGCTCTGGTGGAGAACTCAATGGCAAAGTTCAAGTAAGCATTTCTGAGGCTCCTCTTTTTCCTTTTTATTTCCCCTGGTACACTTACGTGATAATAGTTTTGACTCTGCTTCTAGCGGACCAATTATGTTCATTCTCCCTTCTGTCTTCAGTCTGTTTAACCACCAAATGCAGTGTTATCCACTGTGAACTCTATGGGGATTCTTTTGTTTGGTACTAGAAATAGACTCTGTAATTTATATAGATTATTATTTTTCTTAAAATTTTAATTTGGTAATCTTGAGCTAAATAGTAAATGAAGTAAAGGTGAGAATATAAATGGGCTTGGTAAATATATTATTGAGTTAATGCCAGGGGAGTTGATGGATGCAGCAAACTGTTATGATGCGGGGTATAAGGGAAAATGGAGATGATTGGGCATCGTGGTTCATCTTAAAAATTAAATCTTTGGAGTTGGGGATTTTCCATTTCATAGTTCTGTTAGTGATATTTATCTTTTGTTTTTGCACTTGTTGATCTCATACCTATGCATGTTTTTACTCTGGCAGGGGCTGTTGCTTTTCTTCTTCTTCTGGGTGTTGCTCTACTCTGTGCATATGAACTTTGTGCTGTTTATGTCACAGTTGGCTCTAGTGCATCTGAGCGATATTCACCTTCTGGTTTCTTTTTTGGTGTGTCAGCAATTGCTTTAGCTATCAACATGCTCTTTATTTGCCGGATGGTCTTCAATGGTAAGTCTTGTTCAATTTCTATCCCTATGGGTATTCACCATAATGCAGCTGCAATTAGAATGTGTTGGTAGTTGGTACCGCTGAACTGTTCATGTGTCATGAATCATCTTACTGCACTAGATTGTAGTAATGGTTATCATTTGTTGACCTTTTTTCTTCTATTTCATATCTTTCATTTTTGGGGTATATATTGGATTTATTTTGTTACCTTTTTCTTAATCAATCCATGCAGGGAATGGGTTAGATGTGGATGAGTATGTACGAAGGGCCTATAAGTTTGCATATTCTGATAGTATTGAAATGGGCCCTTTATCTTGTTTACCAGAACCACCGGCCCCCAATGAATTATATCCTCGACAATTTAGTAGGTAAGACTTTGTTCCCCTTTTTCTTTTTAACTTTGGAGTTAATATTTTATATTGTGGAAGTTATTGAAGGATGTTCATTTTCACTTTTATATATATTTTGGACATTGGTTTTCTTTATTTTTATGAGATATTGATAGAATAGATGTGTCATTATTAAGTTTTCTTTGTTGTAAAGTCATTTCTCATGGTTTAAAGCATGGTCATTGGTGACCCTTCAATTTCCATGATCTAAGACAACAAAGCTTTTATCAAGTATGGGATGCTGAATTACACTTTTTTATAGCAGATGGCATGTACCTAATGGTATGCTTTTATTACTGAGGGGGAAAAAAAGACAGCATGCTTATATTTTTATCTATCATAGTTCTTTCGCTTTTTAATTTACCTGGAAAACATGATGCAAAATTGCAAATGGTTCTCAAACTGCATATTTAGTTAGTTTGGCTTGTATGTTTCTCCAATGTTGGGTTCAATGTGAGGTGTCAGGTGTGTTTGTTCCACATTGGAATTTGGAAAGATGTGATAAAGAGTAAGGCAAATATGATATGTGATGACATGTGAACCCGCTTGGTAGGTTAGTCTTTTGGGTTCAGATGACATGTGATGTGAAGCATATGTATTGGGCCTTATTCAAGCTCCATACCTGCCTGTTCTCTCCAAAAGTGGTATTAGAGTTGAAGGTGATTTAGTGTGGAGTACCGTGGATAACCATGGTTGAGTACACTGGATTTTCTGTAGGGCTATATTTGTCCTTATTGGCCTAGTCTTTCACACATATTTTTATTTCTTGATTTTGCATTGTAGGGCTTCACATCTTGGACTTCTTTACCTTGGCTCCCTTGCCATTCTTCTTGTCTACGCTATCCTGTATGGTTTGACAGCAAAGGAAGCACGATGGCTTGGTGCCATTACGTCAGCTGCTGTTATCATCCTTGGTATGCTAATGACTGCCATTCATATGTTATTTGAGCAGTTCATGTTTATTACGTTCCTCCTTAGACTACTGTTCTAATCTCTTTTATTTATATCTGCTGTATGTAGACTGGAACATGGGGGCATGTTTGTATGGCTTTCATCTTCTTAAAAGTCGTGTTGCTGCACTTTTTGTGGCTGGGACCACTCGAATTTTTCTCATTTGTTTTGGAGTTCATTACTGGTCTGTATCTTTGGTTCCCGGATCTTAGTTCTGATCTCACTGATTTTGGTTACTGTTGTATCTTCATGACTGCTGTTGTCTTTGTTTCTCTTAGGTACCTCGGGCACTGTATTAGTTATGCAATTGTGGCATCTATGCTATTAGGTGCTGCTGTTTCTCGCCATTTGTCAACAACAAACCCATTAGCTGCCAGAAGAGATGCTTTACGGAGCACAGTGATTCGCCTAAGAGAGGGTTTTCGCAGGAAGGAGCAAAATAGTTCATCTAGCTCATCTGAAGGTTGTGGCTCAAGCATGAAATGCAGTAGCAGTGCTGAAGCAGGTCAACTCTCTAATGTCATGGAAAATGGTAGCCAGAGTATGCCACAATGCACAATTGACACTAATAACTGGAACAGTGTTGCCATGTGCCCAACAACCAGCTCTCAAGAAGGGATTAATAGTGAAAAGAGCGTAGAGAGTGGAAGACCAAGTTTGGCCTTGCGCAGCAGTTCTTGTCGTTCAGTTGTCCAAGAGCATGAAGTTGGAATAGCTGATAAAAATTTTGACCCCAGTAACTCTCTGCTGGCTTGCTCTAGTAGTGGTCTTGATAGCCAAGGCTGTGAGTCTAGCACATCAACTTCTGCAAATCAACAACTGTTAGATATAAATTTAGCTCTTGCATTTCAGGAAAGGTTGAATGATCCTAGGATTGCATCTTTGCTTAAAAGAAGGGCAAGACAAGGAGACAGGGAGCTGACTAGATTATTGCAAGATAAAGGATTGGATCCTAATTTTGCTATGATGTTGAAGGAGAAGAGCTTGGATCCAACAATTCTTGCACTGCTGCAGAGAAGTAGTTTAGATGCAGATAGAGATCATCGTGACAATACTGATATCACCATTGTCGACTCAAATAGTGTTGTTGATAATGCCCTGCCCAATCAAATTTCACTCTCAGAAGAACTGAGACTTCAAGGACTTGAAAGGTGGCTCCAGTTATGTAGACTTGTCTTGCACCATATAGCTAGCACTCCAGAGCGAGCATGGGTTCTCTTCAGTTTTGTTTTTATTCTTGAAACAATAATAGTGGCAATTTTTCGCCCGAAGACAATCAAAATTATAAATGCTACACATCAACAGGTTAGTTGGGCCTTTCTTTACTAAGGATGTTGCTTCTTTCCTGATGGATAGTGTGTGAAGATCACGTCAATTTGATAACGATAGTTGGAGTTGTCAATTTATCTCAGTTTGAAGTTGGTTTTCCTTGTCATTCATCTGTTCATGTATTGATTTTTTAATGTAATTCTTGTAGTTTGAATTTGGCTTTGCGGTGTTGCTCTTATCACCTGTTGTCTGCTCAATTATGGCTTTCATTCGGTCACTTCAAGCAGAGGATATGGTCATGACATCAAAATCCCAAAAGGTATGTTGCAGACCTTAACCTTCAATTATTTATTTATTTATTTATTTTATGATTTCATGTTCATCTGAATGCAATTGCTATTATGACCATTGTGCTTGTTTCTTCATTGTCTTAACTTTTAATTAGCATCCCTTTTGGAATTGTTGTGGTTGTTCTGATTTGCAATCTGGTTCTCCCCTATGTGGGGATCCTTAATTGCAGGTTAAAAATGTAGGGGTCCCATCTTTAGTGTGCATCTTTGCTGAAAAATCCATTTTCATTCTGTTTCATTTGGATGGAGTATTGATCTGGTTCTTCTGGCATCTGATAAAAATGCGATGCACTGTATATGGCTAAATTTATATTGGTTTTTTTGGGTTGTCCATTCATGTTGCTTCTATTTTTTATGCACTCTTTACAAATATTCAAGTTTTATATAAATTTGTTGAATACTAGTACCTTAATTCTGGCTTATCTTTGTTTCAAAATGCTATGCTTAGTTTGGCTTCATTGCATGGCTCCTCAGCACTTCTGTTGGATTGCTGCTTTCCTTCCTGAGGTATGGTCCATTTTATGATCAGTTTCATCTCCTTCCTTCTCTCTTCAAAAATTTAATGCATTCTGTGATTATTGTTTTCTGTAGCATAAATGCCATTGTTTGCGAAAAACAATTCTTTAATGTATTACAAGTTTTTAGATTCTGTTGAATTTTGAATGCTGCTGTAGTGGCTTTCTAAAAGGAGATTCAAATGAATGATTTTATGATATGCTATAATAGTTATGCAACCTACAATTTTCTTTCATCTTGTTTCTGTAAATTTCTTCTATTTCAATTATGCATTTATAATTTTTGTACATTCTGAAATGTGAATTTGAAAATGTGATTAAATCATTCACAGCTTGATATGTAGTTCTCCCTTTAGACCTGTATTGTATTTGCAAATGGTATCTTATAAGTTTCTCTGCTGCTTTGTTTTGAGTTGAGTTTGTTGCTGTGGTGTCAGGTTGCTCATTTGTTATGCACTAATAACCATTCTCATTTTGCAGTAAATCTTCAGTGCTTCTTGGATTGTCCTTGACTGTCCCTCTCATGGTGGCTTGTCTTTCTGTTGCCTTTCCTATATGGATCCACAATGGCTACCAATTCTGGGTTCCAAGAGTTCAGTGTGCGGGTCATGCTGGAAATCATCAACCTATTGGGACAAAGCAGGTTTGCCCTCCACCACTCCCCATTCCTGCCTCTTGATTCCTGAAACGCTGTTTATCTCTGTTGAATTTATATGGTTTTTCAAAATTTTTTTGTTTTCTCAGAGGTCTACGTTAAACTGATGTATGGCTGTTTGTGACTGTTTGTATTTTTGTAGTGTATCTCTCTCCCTCTGTTGAAATATTTTCCAGTACCAAACTTCATGTATTCTAATTTAATAACCTTGTCAATCGTCGATTTTCATTGCCAGGGTGTAGTCCTTGTTATTTGCATGGTAGTATTTGCTGGATCTGTATTAGCACTTGGTGCAATGGTATCTGCAAAGCCTTTAGATGATTTAGGATACAAAGGATTGACTGGTGAAGAGAAAAGCTTCAGTTCTCCTTATTCATCATCTGTGTACCTTGGCTGGGCAATGGCATCTGCAATTGCTTTGGTAGTTACTGGTGTGCTTCCGATCATTTCTTGGTTTGCAGCTTATAGGTTCTCCCTCTCTTCTGCTATATGTGTTGGACTATTCTCTGGTATGTTGCCTATGTTCTCTTCTCTGTGATCTTGTTGACCATCAAGTTCACCTGTTATTTATGATTGAAGATACTTTGGGTTGGCCATATAAGACTCGTTAACCCAAGTTGATGTTTGTTGTTTGTCTCTTGGCAGTCATCCTTGTGTCATTTTGTGGTGCTTCCTATTTGGAAATTGTCAAGTCCAGGAATAATCAGGTTCCAACAACGGGAGATTTTCTTGCTGCTTTTCTTCCTTTGGTCTGCATTCCAGCATTACTATCCCTTGGTTCTGGGTTGCTAAAATGGTTTGTATGGTTATTCTAAATTTACCTGATAATGAAGTTTACAGCTTCTAATTATAAACTGATTGTTTTCAGGATCTAACTAGATAGAATGGAAATTGTTTGCAGGAAAGATGATAATTGGAGACTTTCTCGAGGTGTATATGTGTTTATTATTATTGGCCTTCTTCTTCTGCTTGGTGCAATTTCTGCTGTTATAGTTGTTATTAAGCCTTGGACGGTAAGTGAGACTTTTTTTTGTCCTTGATTGATCTTGGTTTTCAGCAGCAGGCCTACCTAACATGGTGTCTGTCTTGAGTTGCCAATAGATTGGAGCAGCATTCCTTTTAGTACTACTCCTGATTGTGCTAGCTATTGGTGTTATCCACCATTGGGCATCAAACAATTTCTATTTGACCAGAACACAAATGGTCATTGTTTGTTTTCTTGCTTTTCTTTTGGGGTTGGCAGCATTTTTTGTTGGATGGTTTCAAGGTGAACTCAAATTCTATTATTTACATATATCATATTTATGGTGCTTTTATCTGCAAAGCCCTTTACAACATCATTTCTTCATTCTTTTTCAGATAAACCTTTTGTTGGAGCATCTGTTGGTTATTTTTCATTTCTGTTTATCCTTGTTGGAAGAGCATTGACAGTGAGTTATTTCAGATTACCCTCAACTGATTTTACACCATTTTATTTGCATTTGTATCTTATCCTTTATTCTTTTCCTTGTCCTGCTTCATCAGTTTCTTTCTTTCTTTCTTTTTTTCTTTTTTTTTTTTTAATTGAAATATGTCCTTTTTCTTTAGGTTCTTCTTTCACCTCCAATTGTAGTTTACTCTCCAAGAGTGTTGCCTGTATATGTGTATGATGCTCATGCTGATTGTGGGAAGAATGTCAGGTTTGTTAAGATATATATAAATATATATATATATATATTTTTCATTTTTGTCTAATGTATTTTCCAATCCATTGACTTGTTTGTTCGCCTTTTACTTTTTAATCAACATGCATATAAATCCAAATAGTTGCATCCATTAAGTGACATTGATAGTGACAACAATTTCCAAACAGTGCTGCATTTCTTATGCTTTATGGGATTGCACTTGCAACTGAGGCCTGGGGTGTTGTTGCTAGCTTGATTATTTATCCTCCGTTTGCTGGTGCTGCTGTATCAGCTATCACACTCGTTGTAGCCTTTGGATTTGCTGTCTCTCGTCCATGTCTGACTCTTAAGGTATGTGCCGACTGTATCTGATTTTTGAAATAGGCATGTTCTGCTAAAGAAAGTTTGTGTGTGTGTGTGTGTTTTTAATATGCATTTTGTGCTCTTTACTATATCGTCCAGATGATGGAAGATGCAGTCCATTTTCTTAGCAAAGATACTGTTGTTCAGGCCATTTCTCGATCTGCCACTAAGGTGTGTCGTCTGCTGGAATTAATTTTGTTCTCCCTTTCTTGATTTGCCTCATTTCTTTTTCAGAAACGCATAAGAATATTCTAGGAAAAAAATCATTTCACTAAATTAGGTAATGCCTGCTCTTTGTATTATTAAGAAGTTATTTACCATGCAGACGAGAAATGCTTTATCTGGAACATATTCAGCTCCACAAAGGTCGGCTAGCTCAGCAGCTCTTTTGGTTGGAGACCCTGCTGCTACACGTGATAAGGGAGGAAACTTTGTGCTTCCCAGAGATGATGTCATGAAACTGAGAGATCGTCTGAGAAATGAGGAATTAGTTGCTGGTTCATTCTTGCGTAGAATGAGATACAGAAGGAGATTTCAGCATGACCCATCCACTGATGTGGATTACAGAAGAGAAATGTGTGCTCATGCACGTATTTTGGCTTTTGAAGAGGCAATTGATACTGAATGGGTTTACATGTGGGACAAATTTGGTGGTTATTTACTTCTTTTGCTTGGTTTGACTGCCAAGGCAGAAAGAGTACAGGTTTGTCATGGTCCTGTGTGCCTTTCATGTATGATAATGTGCTTTCCTATAATCTTTTTCCTGACTGAGATATCATAATGTGGTAGGATGAGGTACGCTTGAAACTTTTCCTTGATAGCATAGGGTTTTCAGACTTAAGTGCCAAGAAGATTAAGAAATGGATGCCAGAGGACCGTAGACGGTTTGAAATCATTCAGGAGAGGTACCCATTCCTTGCATGTTTTACTTTGCTACTTCTGCTATTTGACCTCCTCTGTTTCTAAACCCTCTTCATTAATTTCCAGTTATATTAGAGAAAGGGAGATGGAAGAGGAAATCTTAATGCAGAGACGTGAAGAGGAAGGGAGAGGTAAGGAAAGAAGAAAGGCTCTCCTGGAGAAGGAAGAACGTAAATGGAAGGAGATTGAAGCTTCTCTCATTTCTTCTATTCCTAATCCTGGCAACAGGGAGGCAGCAGCCATGGCAGCTGCTGTACGTGCAGTCGGCGGTGATTCTGTATTTGAGGATTCTTTTGCACGAGAGAGGGTTTCAAGCATTGCACGTCGGATACGCACAGCTCAATTAGCTCGTCGAGCACTTCGGGTTTGTTTTTTTTTTTTTTATCTAGTTGACTTCAGTGTTACAGCATAGCTTCTAGTGATTAGTGTTTAGAAATTCATAAATTCTGGTGAATAATGGTAATGACAGACGGGAATTTCTGGTGCTGTCTGTGTTCTTGATGACGAACCAACAACAAGCAGTAGAAAGTGTGGTCAGATAGATCCAAGTGTATGTCAAAGTCAAAAGGTTAGCTTTTCAATTGCAGTGATGATCCACCCAGAGTCTGGGCCAGTTTGTCTCTTAGGCACTGAATTCCAGAAGAAAGTATGCTGGGAAATTCTGGTGGCGGGTTCTGAACAAGGTATTGAGGCTGGGCAAGTTGGACTTAGATTGATTACTAAAGGTGACAGGCAGACAACTGTTGCCAAGGAGTGGAGTATCAGTGCAACAAGTATTGCAGATGGCAGGTCCTGACATTTTTCTTTCATTAGCAATATTTTGCAACAAGATAATGTTTTTCTCATTGTGGTCTATTGATTTTAGTTTTGGGAAGGGTATATGCCTATATGGTTAGGTTGGGAAGAGAGTATGTTGTTCCACTGTACTTTAATCTGATACCTCATTTACTTTCAATTCTTAATGGGATATAATAATTGTTGGCAGGTGGCATATTGTGACAATGACAATTGATGCTGATATAGGGGAAGCAACTTGTTATTTAGATGGTGGTTTTGATGGCTACCAGACTGGTTTGCCCTTGTGTGTTGGTAACTGCATTTGGGAACAAGGCACAGAAGTCTGGATTGGTGTTAGACCTCCAATAGATATGGATGCCTTTGGGAGGTCGGATAGTGAAGGAGCTGACTCTAAGATGCATATAATGGATGTTTTTCTATGGGGAAGGTGCTTGAATGAAGATGAGATATCTTCTCTTCATGCTGCTATAGGCTTAGCTGATTTCAACATGACTGATTTCCCTGAAGATAATTGGCAATGGGCAGATTCACCCCCTAGAGTATGGCCTACCATCAATTTAATACATGTCTATGGTGATTTGGTTAAGATCCATCTCCAAATATGGATTAGCTTATTCAGTCTGTTCATTTCTTGCATTCTGTCACTTTCAGGTTGATGAGTGGGATAGTGACCCTGCAGATGTTGACCTATATGATAGAGATGATGTTGATTGGGATGGTCAATACTCAAGTGGGAGGAAAAGGAGGTCTGAACGTGATGGTGTGGTGGTCCATGTAGATTCTTTTGCGAGGAGGTACAACAGGAAACCTAGGATGGAAACACAAGAGGAAATCAACCAGCGAATGCTGTCAGTTGAGTTGGCTCTCAAAGAGGCCATCTCTGCCCGATGTGAAACACATTTTACTGATAATGAGTTTCCTCCAAATGATCAATCATTGTTTATAGACCCATCAAATCCTCCTTCAAAGTTGCAGGTTCTTGTTGTGAATTATTACTGGTGTCTCATGAACTTTTGTGGTTGTCCTAACCCACGCATGCCCTTTTAATGTAGGTTGTCTCTGAGTGGAAGAGGCCAGCTGAAATTGTCAAAGAAGGCCATCTAGAATCCCACCCATGCTTATTTTCTGGGGCTGCAAATCCATCTGATGTTTGTCAGGTTTATTAATTAGGCAGTATGATTTGCATTCTTTTAATATTGTGTAGAATTCATTAAATCGTGTTTAGGGAGTACACGTAATTTGATGGATTGCTTTCTGAAATAAGACTTACTGGTCAATGGAATAGGGTCGGTTAGGTGATTGTTGGTTTCTAAGTGCCGTTGCTGTTTTGACTGAAGCTTCACGAATCGCAGAAGTGATTATTACTCCAGAATATAATGAGGAAGGAATATATACAGTTCGCTTCTGTATTCAGGTATTGTTCTCATAATTTTGTGTTCATGTATCAAGAGTCAGATTATTTTGGTGCCTGCCTTCATTGACCACTGAGACAAATCTTTTATTGTGATTTGGCCTATAAGTTGCTTGGGTACTTTGGACAGCATAGAGTCTGGTACTGTCAAATCAAATTGTATCTTTGGTTTAATTCCACTTGATGTGATTGTTTCTTGGTTCAGTAATTCTTTTTTTTTTAAAAAAAAAAAAATAGTGCCAGAAATGTTGATTAAAGTTCATGCTTTCTCAACTTATGAGCAACCTGTTATTTGTTCGGATGATCAGCAAGCTGGCATTTTCATCTATGATCTCTCTGCAGGGTGAATGGGTGCCTGTTGTTGTTGATGATTGGATACCATGTGAAGCACCTGGTAAACCGGCATTTGCTACCAGCAAGAAGGGTAATGAACTTTGGGTGTCTATATTGGAGAAGGCATATGCCAAGTTGCATGGTTCGTATGAGGCATTAGAAGGTGGGCTTGTTCAGGATGCTCTTGTGGACCTTACTGGAGGAGCTGGTGAAGAGATTGACATGAGGAGTTCCCAGGCACAGATTGATCTTGCAAGTGGTAGATTATGGTCTCAGTTGTTGCGTTTTAAGCAAGAAGGATTCCTACTTGGTGCTGGAAGTCCATCGGGTTCTGATGCGCATGTTTCTTCGAGTGGCATTGTGCAGGGGCATGCTTACTCATTACTGCAGGTATGTTGGAGTTCATCCTATCTGACCAGACTTATCAACTACTAGCTTAAAGAAATATTGAAATGGATGATAACTACCGATTAAATTCGTATCCAGGTACGAGAGGTGGATGGACACAAGCTTGTTCAAATTCGAAATCCATGGGCAAATGAAGTTGAGTGGAATGGTCCATGGTCTGACTCATCACCTGAATGGACTGATAGGATCAGGCACAAGCTTAAGCATGTTCCACAGGTACTTAATCTTCTTTAATACCAGTTTAAGTGTCCTCTATTTGTTCCTTTCTCTTCTTTTTGCTTTGTCATGGGATTGTTGGTTGATTACATCCATCTATAATTTGTGATGCTGGACTACACCCCTTGCAATCTGACATTTTATTCTTGAACAGTCAAAAGATGGTATATTCTGGATGTCTTGGCAAGATTTTCAGATCCAGTTTAGGTCAATCTATGTATGTCGTGTCTATCCTCCTGAGATGCGACATTCTGTCCATGGCCAATGGCGGGGTTACAGTGCTGGTGGCTGTCAAGACTACAATTCATGGCATCAAAATCCCCAGTTCAGATTGAGGGCAACCGGTCCAGATGCATCATTTCCAATCCATGTGTTCATCACCTTAACTCAGGTATTTTGATAATAGATATCCAAGTAAATTTTTACTGTAGAGTGTAGAAAGAGAACTAGTTTTGAGCTTTTCCTGAACTTAATATGGCATTTGTATGCTCAGGGTGTGAGCTTCTCAAGAACAGCAGCTGGTTTCAGAAATTATCAATCTAGTCATGATTCAATGATGTTCTACATTGGGATGAGGATACTCAAAACTCGTGGTCGTCGGGCTGCTTATAACATTTACCTTCACGAGTCAGTTGGTGGAACAGATTATGTCAATTCTCGAGAAATATCATGTGAAATGGTTTTGGATCCTGATCCAAAGGGTTACACGATAGTGCCTACAACCATACATCCTGGGGAAGAAGCACCCTTTGTTCTTTCTGTTTTCACCAAAGCATCCATAGTCTTGGAACCTTTGTAGTTTCTGGTGGTGGCTTCTTCAGTCAGGCTAATGCATGCTGGCAAAATCTTGAGGTACTTGGGTTGTTCATGGATGATGTGTGCAGACAGGCAAATCTGGAAGTCTCACCAAAGATTAACTAGGTAATGAACAACATCCTTCTCTGATCATAGGCATCATCAAGGACATAATAGTTTGTAAGTGTCAAGCTGCTTATGGGACTGATTTGCTGTCTGTCTTGGTTTGAGCTTTGAGGATGGCCTGCAGTTTGGCTATTTATTTCATTACTGCAATCCTAATTTCTGATTCCATTGCATGCTTAAACGGTAGAAGATATCATTCCCAAAAATAGCTGGAATGCATTCATTCCGAGTCGAGAAAAGATCAGCTAGACTGCGGAGGTTCCTTCAGCCTGTTCGCTACTCAGCACCTGCATCTGCTGAGGGGTCGTCAAGGTGATCAAGTGTACATTTGTAGGTAATGTAAGCAGTATAGTCCCAATCATGTAAATGAAGAAAGAGAGAGAGAGAGAGAGAGAGAGAGAGAGAGAGAGAAATAGGAAAGAAATAGGCAAATAGTTACTAACTGCTGTGGGAACATAGAGGCAGATTGCAGCAGCGAAAGATTGACAGTTTGAGCTGCAGTTTTTGAAATGTTTTTGTATAAACATTCCTTTGTCAATCAATTCCCATCTAATTATTAATTCTATTCTGAGTGTTATGTGAGAGCACATGCCCTTTTCCATCAAATCTGCAATTCATTGCCCACACTGACTAGTGACCGTCTTTGATTTCAAAGAACCAAAGGTCATGTCCCTTATTTATAAACCATTTAAAGTATTCGTCCTCATTAATAGGTGTTACATATGGTGAGAATAGTATATGATGGCATGTAATTCTTTTCTAGGATTTTCTCTTCTTTTCTTGCATTTAGGCATACTTTCCCAATTGCATTCTCTGTTCCTAATTATACGTGCCACATAATTAGGCATGCACGTAGTTACATATAAACATTACAAACACATCATTCATGGCATTATTATATGGAAATGCTATTTGGAACACCCTTCCTTGTGACCCCAGGTTCGGAAAATGGCTTCAAGAAGGTATAGGGAACAACCCCAGCTCCTGTTCTGTTTCTCATATGCGGATTATTGTTACTCTTTTCGATTAAGGCTTCAAGATCCTTCATTTTTCCATGAAAGCGTTCGAAAGCAGCCTTGATCACAGGATCTTCTTCCCAAGATGGCTCAGGTTTGCCACCAATATACTCCTCATCAGGGGAATGTGTAGATAAAAGATCCAGAGTTGCTATCACTGTGATTGCTTGAAGTTCGGATGGAAAACATTTTAACAAGGTGAATTCCGGAGTGTTGATGAATTCCTTTTTAGTTTTTTCTGATGCATCCTCCTCTAGGATGTTTGTTCTAGCTGTTGAGGGGCGGTTTGGAAAGTAACCACCAAATGCATACTGACCAAAATTGACTGCGGCATGGTGTCCTGAGGCTATCCAAATAATGGTTGTTAGTATGCTGATTAAATCCTGTGGTGTTTTTAGGACAGGCCACCAGGGTTCATCCTTCTTGTCTTCATGCCCTCTGGTTCTTACTTCTGTCCAAAAAGCTTGGAGCTCAGTATCAGATTCCACTAGGCTTGGTTCTGGGTAGTAGTAGCTCACATAGTCAGTAACCCATTCCTTAATGGCATCCCAGAGGATGAGACCATCATTGGCGTAAGGATAGTCTTCAATTGCTAGCTTAAGGCCATGCTTTTCTGAAGGATCCTCAACTGCCATACCCCTGGAATTATGTCGATTACAGCAAATTACTTAGCACTTTCAGATAAAAAGAAGGAAAAGATGATTGATTTGGTAGCCATAGATATACCTTCTAATAAGATCAGCAGGTAAGCCTTCCATGTCAAAGCGCCATAGTTTGTCATATAGAACTGAACTGATTTCCATAGAATACTCTCCAGGTGCGAAACATGATTCAATGACACCACCAGCATTTATAAGATTGCTTCGTGCTATAGCATTAATTTCCATGTTGTAGCGGAAATGTGGATGTAAAAGTCTGTAGATTGGATGCATTGCGCTTAGTTGCCTATTAGCTGCAATAATGTATGGCTCAGTGGCACAATGAGTTCTTAGCCTGCAAGAAAACCAAAAATTAATTTGTTTATGATTATAATTGGAGAACATGAAGGCAGGCGGTGGTTTAGTTTGCACCTACCAATGGTGATGAATCTCATGAATAATACAATCATGAGCTGCAACATGAGCTTTAGCTAGCCTCCACTTCCAACAACCAGTGGCATCCCAGCTATGATGGAAAACCCACTTTCCCGGCTTATCGTCAATTGAATTTGGTGGCCGGACAAGTTCAATGGCAATTGGCCTCAGTGTTCCATTTTTATTCAAGAAGAACAGTGTCCGAGATCCATACAATGTTGTTCCTTCAAGCTCCCTTACTTTGTTCACGTAAGGTAAGAACACATCAACGCAATCCAAGACAAACAGCCTCTTCTGTTTCACGGCCTGCATTTAACCACAAATGGTCCTTAACTTGTATGGAATATCCATTTCAGTCCTTAATATTTTCTTTGCCCCTAAGTTAGTTCCTTAACATTTACCTCATCGACTGTCATTGTGCCTTTAATCTTCTTTTCAACTAATTCTTTCGGGATCAATGATTCAGGAGGGCCGTAAATGTTAGGATCAAGTTTGCTTTTTAATGGCCATTCCTGCAGTATCGAGTAATATTTGTTAGTTTGATGGTATCCAATAGTATTATATTAATCACAAATTATATAAATAATTAATATACCGTTACGAGCTCTATGCTTGAGGGATTAACGCCAGCAAGAGTTTGTCGAGAGAATTCCTCATCCCTGAACCAAGCAAATTTATCTCCTGCAAGTAGAAGAAAAGCAATCATTTTAAAATGTCCTTAGGAGATTATCAAAACTGAAAATTTGGTTTGGTTTGGTTTCATACGTACTGTCAATCATTTCTGGTGTATCAAATTGAAGAATATCACTTGCTTTGTCCTTCAAAAAGTCGAGTATCTGTGGCAGAATTTTTGCTGCTTTCCTTTTGAACCGGGCACTTTCATTATAGAGTGTGTCTATGCTGGTGAAATAAGGAAATCTATTCTCCACATGACTGCTTTCGTCAAATAAAGGCAGCAATGAGTGCAATAACTCAACCCTCTCCTTGTTGGAGAATGATTCGTTCTTCTCAGGTGAGAACGCCTCATCCCTCGGCACATAGATGTCACCCTTAGCCCTTTCTTCCTTTTTTGGGTCTGCACCATCACATTCATTCATTTAAAAATTGAATTCTAATGTGAAAAATGAATTAAATTTCATTTTCAAACCAAACATACCATCATAGCCTTTGTCATAGCGCCCTGTTCTGCAACGCCTCGGGTATGGGTGTTCCATGCCGCCCAGAGCTGTTCCACCAAGATCGTTGTATACATCATAATCATAAATCCTCTCATGTGGCTTGCGTTCTCCCTTGCCATTACCCCGTAGAGCCACCAGCTCCTCTTCCCTCAGCCTCTTCAAACCACTTGGTGTCTCCGATGGCAAGTATGACTGTTACATCAAACACATTCATTTACATTATTATATATATACACACACATCAAGATATGCTGTTCCACTTAATTAACCCTGCTTTGCATACACCTTGTTGCTGAAGAAAACTCTCTTGGGATGCTTCGGTTGAACCCATGAGTTACATCCAAAATGAACAGACTTGCATTGGGCAAGCCCTCAAGGTCTATCTTCTTCAAGAAAATTTCGCAGGGGTGTTCATTCTTTACAAACACTGCTCCAATCTCTCCAAAACTTACAGGCACCACCAAGTTGCTCTCATAAATTAGAAGAGAGTCATCATTTGGATCTTTTCTTGCTTTATAACCTGCAAAACGCGCATGCCCTTTGATAGTTTCCTTCTCATTTCCTGTACCTGCCAACATTTTGAAAACAAAATTGAAACTGGAAACTAGTTTTCACTAAATACCAAAAGGAAATACGGGCATGTTCATGCTTCAACTTACGAGGATCAAGTTCTGCACTAGCAAGATCAATACCAAAGGGTTTCCTAAAGATATCAGTAAGGTTATATAGTGGATTGAATAAACCATGATCTGTATCTTTAACTGTCACAACTGCCGTAACTGTATATTCTTTCTTTTTCTGATCAATTGTCGTTGTTAATGTGGGTTCGGGTTTAACTCTGGTAGCAATTGGACATACAGGAAATCTGGCAAACTTTTTACGATTGATTGCAGGGTTTGCATGGGTAAAGGCAAAGACATTTCGGAGGGACGGTTTTGGGAGAAGGCAAAGGCATGTTGCAGAGTGGAGAGTTGGTAGCTGAGAGTTTCTCAACATTTTTTCTACTTTTGCTTTTCCCTTTGTTGTTGACTAGCTTGTGAGTCGTTGTGTGCGTATATATAGAAGTGGAAGCAGCAACAATTTGTTAAAAAATAAAAAATAAAAAATCTTATTGACTTGCCAGGAAGACAACAAGGAAAACAAGTACGGCTATGGAGCGCGTGCTGGGGAAGAAAACAAATGAATATATCTTATGGGTCCTTTTTAAGGATTCTGAACCTTCGATTCCAGAGCTGAAGGCTATCTCTTAGGATCTTAACATTATAATTTTAGATGGAAGTATGAACACTTGAAATCTTGTTGGGGTGAGTAGTTGGACCTTTCTGGGTGAGGACGTCATGAATTGCGTTGCATACTATAATTCAAAGGATAAAACAAAACAAATGAACATATCTTATGGGCCTTTTAAGGATTCTGAACCTACCATTCCGGAGCTGAAGGCTATCTCTTCGGATCTTAACATTATAATTGTAGATGGAAGTGTGAACACTTGAAATCTTGTTGGGGTGAGTGGTTGAACCTTTCTGGGTGAGGACGTCATGAATTGCGTTGCATACTATGATTCAAAGGATAAAACAAAACAAATGAACATATCTTGCGTGCTTTTTAAGGATTCTGAACCTTCCCTTCCAGAGCTGAAGGCTATCTCTTAGGATCTTAACATTATAATTTTAGATGGAAGTGTGAACACTTGAAATCTTGTTGGGGTGAGTAGTTGAACCTTTCTGGGTGAGGACGTCCTGAATTACGTTGCATACTATGATTCAGAGGATAAAACAAAACAAATGAACATATCTTACGGGCTTTTTAAGGATTCTGAACCTTCCATTCCAGAGCTGAAGGCTATCTCTTAGGATCTTAACAATTAACATTATAATTTTAGATGGAAGTGTGAACACTTGAAATCTTGTTGGGGTGAGTAGTTGAACCTTTCTGGGTGAGGACGTCATGAATTGCGTTGCATACTATAATTCAAAGGATAAAACACACACGCACGCACAAGACAAGACACGACGCACCTTATACTTTCACGTGTGGGAACTGCTACTGGGAGCACCCTCCCTCATG
>BPVZ01000058.1:1490126-1517310 GCA_020521535.1 Rubroshorea leprosula | reverse complement strand
ACCTTGATCATGTCGATGGGTTGGATGACACAGGTTGCAAGCATACCAGATGCACCGCCATTGACAAAAGGCTTCACTGTTGGCCATACACCAGAAGGCTGGGGCTTCTTCTCCTCTCCCATGTTCAGTATTCAAAGAATGGACCAAACAAGAAGAGTGCTATTCGGAGGGAATAAAGATCGTGCTTTAATTTTTTGTCACTAGAATGAAAATGATTGGGGAAGAGGCTATTTATATAGTTGCAAGTAAGTACAAACCTTCATTGGAGCTTTTTGCCCTGTTTCTCACTCCCCTAAGTCCCAACTGTGACGAAAATAATAACAATAATAAGCTCTTATAATAAATTGTATATTGAAAATATAGTTATTTTATAAATTTATTTAAATAAATTTATATAACAGATTTTATTTTTAATATATAACTTAGTTTGTAAAATATTTTTTTTTTACGACGATTTTACTTGTGTATTTTGTGTGACGTCAGGAGCAAGATTGGGGATCCTCCAGCCATGGCCATGGGACAATTCTCTTCATTTTGCTTATTTTTGGTTCACTATTTTGTCCTTGTTTGTTTGGCTCATTTTCATTATATTTTAAAAAAAAAAAACATTTGAGTTGTATGTTAAATATCATGTTATTCCTCAAAATATCTTAATTTTACTTAAAAAAATAACACTATTCAATTATTTAAGTAGTTGATTTATTATATACAGTAATATATTAATTTTGTTTTTTTAGAAAGAATAAGGGTTGTTATTATTTTGTAGTAATCTTAATCCATACAAAGTACCATATATTTTAGCTAGGATGTGGATTCCGGATTCCGAACTTAGGACCTAGGTTTCCTCCCCTTAAACCAAAATAATGTTACACTAAAAAAACCATAAACAAAGAATTCCTTGAAATAATTTCATTTATCAATTTTATTTTACCAACTACCTAAATAATGATTATCTTTTTTCATTATAAATAAAAAATCATGAATTCGAATCACATAACATATAAGTGTAATGAGACAAGAGATAAAATATAATTACTTCTCATTATGCAATAAAAAAGAAAAAAAAAAAAAAAACCTTTCATTTTTCTTTTAACATACTCATCTTGGGTTGGTAGGGACCAACAAAAAAAAAAAGGTACTCCAAATGCATTGTCCTGCGCTCGGAAAAGAAACAGGTCAAAACTTGAGTTTTACCAAATCTTCAAAACATGGTAGGGAAAAATATATAGTATTTCTGATTACCAAAAAGTCAGATGTTTACACCCATAATATCCTCAAACAAGATACTGGAATATATATTTCTTTTTTTTATTTTTCCTCATTTTTAAGCTTTTTATTCAAAATTCAAAAATCTATAATATTTTATATTATTAAATATTAATATCTTAATTTAAAAAATAATAATATATTTTCATATAATATATTAATATTTAATAAAATAAAATTTTAAATTTTAAATTAAGCTTTTAGCTTTTAAATATATGAATTACCATTTAATAAAGTAAAATTTTAAATTTTAAATTAAATTTTAATTAATTAAAAAACATATTGAGGTTTTGATTTTAATTTTTTTAAAATTAAAATTAATATATATTATTTTATAGGTTAAATCCCCATTTTGGTCCCTGAACTATTATACGGATCCCGATTTGGTCCCTGAACTAAAGAAATCCCTGATTTAGTCCTTAAACTATTGTACGGATCCTTGATTTGGTCCCCACTGTTTATAATTTGGCCTAAGTTGGTCCTTAAACTATTGTACGGACCTCCAATTTGGTCCTTACTGTTTACAATTTCACCCAAATTTAGTCCTTGACCTATTATTTAACAGAAGGACCAAGTTGGAGTTAAATTGGTAAACAGTAGGGACCAAATTGGGCATTCATACAATAGTTTAGGGACTAACTTGGGAGTCTATACAATAGTTTAGGATCAACTCAGGGTCGTACAATAGTTCAAAGACCAAATTAGGGATTTTTTTAGTTCAGGGACCAAATCGGGGGTCCATACAATAGTTCAGGGACCAAAATGGGGGTTTAACCTATTTTATAAGAATTTAGTTAAACTAATATTTATTAATTAAAAAAACGTTATTTTAATGTATAGATTCAAGGTTACTTTAAACCCTCGCTACATTAAATATAGCCAACACTTGATGTGAAAAAAAAAAAAACTTAATAAATATTACATAAAAAGGAGGTTTCCTATATTTTGTCAAGGGTGGCGTCCTCATCACTTTTAGAACAAAGAATAACAACCTCTCAAAAAATAGTATAATTTTTGTACGCAAACTCAGAATTGAAGAGAAGTCCCACAAAAATCAACTTTATGTTGTTGCACTAGCAACAAGCAAGGCAATGCCATAACTAGAGGTGTTCATGGTGTGATTTGGTTTAGATTTTAATATTTTTTAAATCAATTTAATTTAACCAGTTAATAAAATTTTTAAACCAATTCAATCTACTATTATATGATAACCAAACCAATTCACTATTATATGATAATCAAACCAATTCAACTTGAATCGGATCGATGTGGTTCGGTCGAATTGATCGATTTTTAACATTATTAAATATATAAGATAATGTAAAAATATTTTAACATTAAATAAAAAACATAATCATAAAACACATTAACAAGCAAATTAGTAAAAACATAATAAAAAGTATAAATTATAAACGAGTTCTTATACTTCTTTACATTTGTAAAAATTGAAAAGATCTAAAAATTCTTCTTGGTTACATACATCACTAGAGGCACCAAGAACAATAAAAGATGACTTCAAATTTCTAGCATAGCGTAAATAATTCTTAAAGATTAAAATTAGTTTTTTTTCTTAAAACACTAATAATTTAATCTCATCTTTTAAATCTTATTAAAAGTGAATAAAATTTAACATGAATATCACTAAAATTGATTACAAGCATTCATAATCAAAATTTAAAATTTCTAAACCAAATATCCAAGAATAGTAGAATATCTAGACTAATTTTATTATATAATTTTAAGACTTTTAGAATAATACTTATTTAAAACTTAGTTAGGAGAATCATAATATTATTTTAAGAATAAATTATAAATTTAAGATTCTAATAGTAAAGATGTAAATCAGTTCTAAAAGGATAGAGTTGCAGGTAAATTAGAAATTTAAAATTAGAGTTAGAGTGTATGATTCAAATGAAAAAATAACTTAGAGAATATGGAGATGTTTTATTTTTATGTTTTAATTAAGTTAATAGAGTTATTATCTTGTAAAATAAGAAATTTTTTTTTAAATACTACAAAAAAAATATTATATTATTTAATTAAGTTATCTTATAATCAGATTTTATTTTGTAATCGGACAGTTCAGGCGGTTTGAAGGTAAAATCACAAACCAAATTAATTATATCGGTTTTAAAATTTTATAATTCAAACCAACCCAATTTTATATCGGTTTAGATCAATTTTTGATTGAATTAGATCAGTTTAGATCGGATCAATCGGATTGGATCGGATCGGATCGGATCTGAACACCCCTAGCCATGACTCTTGCTTCTACACTCCTACTGGACTAAAGTGACCAACTAATATAATTTAAGAAGTAAATGGCAAATAAGTAAAATCGTTTAAGCATTTATTTTAGTATTTGACGGGCTGTGGAGTTGTACTGTTGTAGTAGTGAATATGAATGATGGCAGTCAAAGTACAATATATATATTTTTTGTCTCGACATTTACAACGTAAGTAATTCTCCTCCATTTTCTTCGGTATGATTTATAATTTAAATTTAAAATTTTTTTTTTTTTATTAAAAATTTTTTCTTTAATTTTTTTAGTTATTTATTTTATTTAGATTAAGTTTGGATTGAGGGTGGTTTTATTTTGGAAAAAAATTAGATTTGTGGAGTGGTATTATCCGTGTTAATGGTGTGGGCACATCAGGAGGGTGGAGGGAGGAGAGGATCTGAAGCTTCGGTCAATCCACGTTGCTCAACCAACGGATTCTCTCTCAGAATCTCCAAAATGACCGGCATTTCCCTCTTGAAACCGCCGCCGCCGTTGTTCCCATGTATGAGTATGACGACAAAAGTATATACATACACTAATCTCGTAGGAAAAGCCACTTTGGAGTTCGGACAAGAAAGAGAAGGGTAAATAGTGGAAGCAACTTTTACCAAAAAAAAAAAAATATAGTGGAAGCAACTCGCTATGCTCCCATCCACTTTAATTATTATTTTTATATATAGTTCTCTTTTTAGTAGTTTTATTTAATTAAAATTTTTTTAATTAATATTGATATAATATGTGTTAATGCAAAGAGCTTCAAGGTGTACTCCAATTCAAATCTTCACTTCAGTTGATCTGTAAAGTCTCGAAGTGAATCTTTAGAGTAGATACTTCGATACTTATATAAGTAATAGTCAGGTTTTTCAATAGTTGAGTCTATCAAATGTGAAGTAAGAACTAAACTTGAGTTTGAATTCAATTACCTTTTAGAAGGACCCAAGGATATTTATAATTATGTCCACGTGTTATTCTTTACAGACAATCGAAATTATGTGTCAATAATCACAAAAAATATTTTCAAGATATCTGTGTAAGTACGAAATTACTATTGAGAAGAATTAGAGGGGATGAGCTGGAACTCCATTAAGCTCACCAGCTCTTAGGTGACATCGCGAAGCAACAGTTGAAAATAGTTCGGACTGTATGAGGTTAATGATCTCGAATTACCATAACTACAATATGTGTTTAAAAAGTAAAAAAATCAATTTAAACCAACAAAAATTGATCTGAGATTAATACTTAAGAAATTATTTTGTAGTAATATTGAACCAAAATGCATCATTTACATTTACATATGGTAGGATCGGTTTTTTGGGACTTTTTCGAACTACGTATCATGAGTTGTACCAACTATTAAAATCTTAAGGAGCAGAGTGAAATTGGTAATGGTCATGTTATTCTCTGTTTTCTTCTACTGTCAAGGTGCACCATTTAAGCAAAAATTGTACTTAACTCATTTTCAACCTTTTACCATAAAAAAGATACCTTATCATCAACTGTGTGGTGTAGTGGTAGAGTTATTTGTATATTTAATTATAGATTTAAGATTAAATTTTTATTCTTTACATATCAAAAAAAGAAGAAAAGAAAAGAAAAGAAAAGGCACCTTTAGGGTTTATTTGGTTAAAAAACTAATTTTACTGAACTGTGGTTGAAAAGTAATACAAGAAAAGTTAAAAATCATTGTATTTGTAATGAATTTTGTTAAGATTGTAAAATTTTCCTTGTTTGGTAAGAAGTTAATATTAAGGAATTTAATGAAAAAATATTAAGTAAATCACACATTATGTAAAGGATAATAATTAATAAACCATTAATTCAATTATTTTTAAATTTAAATTCAAAATGAGAAAAATTTAATTTACAAAATTTAATGATTGAATTAATGGGTATTAATAAATGTGTTAAATTAAAGAGTATAACAATTATTATTCTTACAAAGATTGGGGAGGAAAAAGTCTTTTCCTTTTAAAAATATGTGAAGAAAAATAAAACTAAAAAATATTTAATTTATTAATGTATTATTATTATATTAAGGAGTGAAAATACCTTTTTAGGTGAATGAAAATTGAATTTTCAATTTGAGATTCTTAGGAAAATCATCCTGAAATACATGCATCAAACTCATCCATGTTCGCAACAGATAAACAATAGTACTTGTTTCAAGAAGGATTGAATGATTTTCTTTTTTTCTTTTTCTTTTTTTTTTGGATGTTCTATTAGTGTTTTTATTTACTTCTTAAGAATATATTCCAAGCAAATTTCATGGGGCCGCCCTTCTTTCCTTTGGCATTTTTTGGTTATTTGCGTTGGGAACTCTCAAATCCTCTTGTTCTTCTTTTATTATTTATTATCAATCTTAATATTCTTTTATGGTATATTATTTGATGACTTATTATTTAAAATATCAGATAGGTTAGCTAGGCTGTTTCTCAACAAATTTTTGTGAAAATTTTTTAATTCAAAAGAAAAGATTTAGAAAAAGGAATGATTAGTCTATTATTGTTGAGTACTAACCCAATATTAATATCGATTGCAGTTGATTCAAGTGGAAAAAATTTGATTTCTTTTAAATGAGATTTCGATTTTGAGTATTATAAATAAAAAAAATAGACGCTAAAAGAGTTTCTTTTTAATGATGTCTGACATGACTCAATTTTAAATTAGTCGGACCTAATATAGTTATCAGATATCAAGAAATTAATATAAAAAAAAATCTAATATTAAAAATATTGAGAAAAATTATGATTTTTTATAATTAAAATATCGAGAATGATTATAAAAAATTAAAATATTTTAAATAAATTAACATAAAATTTTTTTAAAATATATTTAAAGAATTTAAGACAAAAACTAAATATTTAAATTATCAAAATATATTAATTTTTACTCTTTTTTTGTATAAAAAAATAATTCAATTCTGATAAAAATAAAAAGATATCTTATTAAAATAATCTAATATCAAGTTTGTTTTTTATTCGTTATAAATATCCAATGACAGGTCAGGCAGAGGAAAATGATGCAAAACACAGTCATTGTCCATCTGGACCTGACATTTATGTCTTGCCCATTTTACCCCTATAAAATCCCACTGCCCTCCCACTTTCTAGCGTGATTCTTGAGCAAACCGAAGGGCGAGATTTGTCATTACGAAGAGAGCGGGCAAAAGCAACGCTGGGAATAGCCATTTCTGACGGACCCCAAATATTCATCAATTTCCCTTAGTAAGCATCTTGAAGAAAGTCTTCGCCTTTCCTTCCAAAGGTATAGTCTTTTCCATCTTTGATCAACTGGGATTTCAAGAATTGTGACAAAACCTAACGATAAACAGAGATTTCTGCGAATTCTGCAGAGAAAAAGATGAGAGAGATAATCAGCATACATATTGGGCAAGCAGGAATTCAGGTGGGGAATTCTTGCTGGGAGCTATACTGTCTCGAACATGGCATCCAACCCGATGGCATGATGCCCAGGTAATCTCTCTATGCATGTTTTCCCATGGTTTATGAATATATGCTTCTATAGATATTGTGTACATGTGGGTTTCTGTTTGTATGCTTTATGCAATTTGGGTCAATAAAAGAATAATGATCATGGAAAGTGGGTATCGTTTTGTACTGCAAGTGATGTAGTTGAGGAAGAAATTTGTATGATTGAATTTGAGAAATATTAGACATGAGATTCTGGAGAAATATAGAAAGTGGGTTTTGAGTTAGGTTCATGTTACACTGCTTATTGATGAAAAGGCAATGTCCTTTCTCTATTGCAGTGACACCTCTGTTGGGGTTGCACGTGATGCTTTCAACACTTTCTTCAGTGAGACTGGTTCAGGAAAGCATGTGCCTAGAGCTATATTTGTTGATCTTGAACCAACTGTGATTGATGAAGTCAGGACAGGTCCTTATCGACAGCTCTTCCATCCTGAGCAGCTAATTTCTGGGAAGGAAGATGCTGCTAATAATTTTGCTAGGGGACACTATACAGGTAATGGATGTCATGTACTATAATTTCAAGTCTGTGCTACTAGTCCTGTTTATCTTGTTTGACTTGGTCTGATTCTGGGTATGTCTTGCAGTTGGGAGGGAAGTTGTAGATCTCTGCCTTGATCGGGTGAGGAAATTAGCTGATAATTGCACTGGTTTGCAAGGGTTTTTGGTGTTTAATGCCGTTGGTGGTGGAACTGGCTCTGGTCTGGGGTCTTTGTTATTGGAACGATTGTCTGTAGATTATGGAAAGAAATCAAAGCTTGGATTCACCATCTACCCTTCACCTCAGGTACACACACGGGATTAATTCAGTTGGCAAGTGAAATTTGTAATTTTAAACTGAGATTTTAATTTTAAAAACTATGAGAAAATGCTTAATACCATATTGGTCTATTTTGGCTAACTTATCCCATGGTTGCAGGTCTCAACGGCAGTTGTGGAGCCTTATAATAGTGTTCTATCCACTCATTCACTTCTTGAGCACACAGATGTTGCAGTTCTTTTGGACAATGAAGCAATTTATGATATTTGCCGGAGGTCCCTAGATATTGAGAGGCCAACTTATACCAATTTGAACCGACTCATATCTCAAATCATATCATCCTTGACAACTTCTTTAAGGTTTGATGGAGCTATTAATGTGGACATTACAGAGTTTCAGACAAATCTTGTGCCATATCCACGTATCCATTTCATGCTTTCCTCTTATGCTCCTGTTATATCAGCTGAGAAAGCATACCATGAGCAACTATCAATTCCTGAGATTACAAATGCAGTGTTTGAGCCTTCAAGCATGATGGCAAAGTGTGATCCCCGGCTTGGCAAGTACATGGCCTGCTGCTTGATGTACCGTGGAGATGTTGTGCCAAAGGATGTTAATGCTGCTGTTGCCACCATCAAAACTAAGAGAACTGTTCAGTTTGTTGACTGGTAAGTGAACATTAATGTAATTGCCAAAAGTGTAGAAATTAATTTGGTAAACATGGATGGGATGTTCTAGTCAACTGGTATCATTTCACATAAGGGAAAAAATGATTTTGAAAACTTTTCTTTGATATCTGTAGGTGCCCAACAGGCTTCAAATGTGGTATTAACTATCAGCCCCCAACAGTTGTACCTGGAGGTGATCTTGCGAAGGTGCAGCGAGCTGTTTGCATGATCAGTAACAATACAGCAGTTGCAGAGGTTTTCTCTCGCATTGATCACAAGTTTGATCTCATGTATGCAAAAAGGGCTTTTGTGCATTGGTATGTGGGTGAGGGCATGGAAGAAGGTGAATTCTCTGAAGCCCGTGAAGATCTGGCTGCTCTTGAGAAAGATTATGAGGAAGTGGCCACTGAAGATGTTGATGATGGAGAGGAAGGTGAAGATTATTGATGCACTTGTGCAAGTGGAGGTTCTGCCCACCAACCTTCCCCCTATATTATGATGCCATGTTGCCTTATGTAGCTTCATTGTCTTTCTGGATGCTGTAAGAGTGTCAAAATTATGCCTGTCCAATGTTTAGACCTTTGCTTTTGTGCCAATAATGAAGTGATACAGCAGAATTCTATGATAATGGTGCATAACATTAAATTCCAAAGGGCTCAGAACAGTGACAAGAGAGTAATGAAATTTTGCCTTGGATAATATCAAATTTAAAGAGAAAAGGCGAATAAAGGGTTATGTCCCTTCTAGCATGGCTAGAAACCTAATCATCGAAGTTACAAACATAGAACATACTTAAATTGCTCATCCATTGGGAATACAGATGCCTGTTTCTTCTACTTCTCATGTATTTCAGATTACATAGCAGATAAAGAGAGGAACAATCAGCTTGGACAGAACAACTGAGAAAGTGTGTGAAGATCCCAGGGAGCATCAATTGGATCAAATCCATTCTCCAGGTATGAATCCACCCCATTCATTTCGTACATTGATGCTGTTACCAGCCTTTCAACCTTCATCATTTCTGGGTCAAATATCTCCAGGCCAGTTGCATCAGAGTTTAGGCCAGCATTATTGGGCAGCTCCATTAATCCTTCTTGGGTAGGTGGAAACTGATCAAACACTACTGGGGTAGCCCATAAATTCCCAAACTGAGGGGTACTGGTGCATCTGCTCCAGTCTGGTCTATATACATCTTCAGAGACCATAATGCCCTGTTTCATTTCATTACACAGAAGATCACTATTGCTCTTACTGGATTGGTAACTATCATTGCTGCCACTTTTGCTACTATTGCTAATAACTACGGTACTTCTTGCGGTTTTCTTCTGGGTAGTTGTTGAAGTGCCCTGTTTTAAACTCCTTTTGTGATTAAGGAGGTTTCTGATCTTCAAAGAGACATGGGAGTTGGTGGATACATGCATAGCAAAATTGGTGCGTGTGTTGGAACCGCGGAGAAGGAAAGCAGCTTCATCATAAGCCCTAGCAGCTTCCTCAGCTGTTTCGAAGGTCCCTAGCCACATTCTTATCTTCTGTGTGGTGTCTTTGATCTCTGCCACCCATTTCCCTGAAGATCTCTGTCTCACGCCAATGTACTTGCTCTTGCTGTTACCACTCCCACCAATTCTCTCATCAAACTTGCTCTGTTTGGGGGCTGAAGCACCTTGTTGCTGCCTCTGGAAGTGGTAGTGCTCCATTGGAAAGAGTTGGGTGAAAGGTGAAAGTTGTTTGCTTTATATAAGGGAAACAAGGGTTTTGAGCCTATGATGAAAGTAGGTAGCCCGTCTATTTTGCCTATGTTAATGTCAACTTGAATTTGGCTCCATTTAACATGGTATCTGATCTCTCAATGTTCAGTTGACTAAATCAGGTCTCCGTTGCTCTTTCAAATACATGCAGGTCATCTCCATGGGAACAGCCGAAAAGGATTGGGGAAAAAGGTACAAGATTGGCTACATTTGTTGAGTTTTGCAGTGATTTAGTATTGTGGGCGGTTGTTGTCATCCTCCGTATTAGGTCAACCAAAAACGAATAAAATCGTGGAATCATAAGGCCTGACATTCGGAGCACCTCAGCATTGTTACGTACTCTGTTTGTTTGGACCAATCCAAAGGGAAAACGTCGAGGCCAGGGGAATCTCTTTTGCCACGCTGAGTTCTGTTGGCATCTCTCTTTTCATTACCTAACAAAAGCTTCCATGTGAAGATTGATGTTATCAAAATGGGAAGAAAAAAACAAAGAATAACGTTATTATAAGTGAGTTTCCCATATTGTACCTAGACTGTTGTCAGATTGCAAAATAAGAATTATCAGTTTCACTTCTCCATTCAATGGTTTTAATTTCATGGTCCAAATTGCACGACTCTTTTTTTGATATTATATATATATATATATCCTACTTGCTAAACTTCTATTATTTTAAGAAAAAATATATAAATACTTATATTAGTTTATTTTTTTATTAAATAATATTATTTTTTTTTAATTTTTAAATAAAAATATTAATTTTTAATTTTTTTAATTTAAAAATATTAACTTTTAAGTATTTTTATTTAAGAATATTAACTTTTAATTTTTTTTATTTAAAGATTAATTAGATGATGATGTTGATCGGTAGATGTTAATTGGTAATAGATTTTTTAATAAAAATGTTGAAAGTTGATATTTTTAAATTAAAAAATCAAAAATTAATATCTTTATTTAAAAACTAATAAAATTAATATTATAAAATAAAAAATATAAAATTAACATCTTTATTTACAAATTTTCTCATTATTTTTATCATCTGCGAAGCAAATCACCAACCAGAGTTTCCCCAACTTAAAAACCTTGATTCTGGAATTAGGTTACAATACTTCGTTTCGGAATCAGAAGAACCTGTCAGGCTAACGCTGATGGTTCGAATTTATCTGCCTAACTTTACTGGGATCCTCTGTTAAAAGCAGAAGGGAAGAAGAGAAGGAAACCTGATTTGAGACAGGAGAATATACAATTTTATTTGGTGCCTAACGAAACCAATAAGCTAGGAGGAAAAACCCTAACATGAAGTTGTAAGCAGTTATTTGATGAACGGAAAAATGAGAGAAGGAATTGAATACACATTTCTTGTATTATGAAACTAACAATCCATTCTTTTATTGCTTATTAGATCAAAATTGCAATCATGCTAAAAGAATAAATATCCAAAATTCTGGTTCATATAAAATCATAATTCACAATCAAGGGTTGTGTGAAAATGAGGAAAAACATGTTGACACCAAAAATGCAACAAGAATTGCCTCCCTGGCAATCCTCAAAAACCTCATGAACTGACAGAAAAATGCTCACAATCCACGAGTCACCTATCCTTTTTCTCTTCCAGACTGATCATATATCATAACTTAATAATATACATATTCTACAAAATCGACTCATTCCAACTGTGCAGCGATGACCTGAACCCTTGATCAAACCAACGCCAGCTCGATGCAAAACATCATGCAGAACCAAACAATGGGAACCATCTTGTGAAAAAGAATGGGTAATGAATATGCTTTGGAACACACAATCGACATAGCATTTCTTCCAACACCATAGAGATGGCTGTGAACCACATTACGATGAGAGGATGGACTGCAAAGCAAGCTGCTGTTGGGGCTGCAGAGATGACCATGTAGAGGCCAATGTTGCTGGTGGCAAAGTTTGCTGAAGCTGCCTCAGCAGATTTACCATACGACTAGCAGTTTGTTCTGTTGCCAGATCCTTACCACATAAAACCTACAAGAAATAGACTCTTGGTTAGAAATGCACTCTACAACCAATTCTCATATGTACAGGCACTAACTAGGAATTGACATTTTCATTAAGGCTGTAAGAGATCAAGGTCGTATGAGTGTACTGACTAAAATAAATAATTATTACATATTATACAGAAAATAACTTCTACAATTCTTAAGTGATTTATACCTCAGCAAATACTGCAACTATTTTAGGAAGATATTGATTATTTGGACCCAAGACTTCACCGTCTGACCTGTCAATGGAACACAAACTTCGGTTATTATTGTACTTTAAAGGGATATGTCAAAGAACATGATAATAGAATGCATTAATCCAGAATGCCTGAGACATTACCTCTCTACCATAGAGCAAAGTTGCTCGTGAACAACTTTGGCTTCAATCAGATCACCTTTTATTGGTAAGCAGTTCAACCATGCAGGTACAATCTACCAAATACCACAACAAATACGTTTATGGGGTGGCCAAAAGAAAACAGAACTAATATTGCTAAACGCTACATTAATAAAGAAAACAGTTACTAATACCCTCCACACAAACAGTTGGGCATTATCTGGTATTCAGATTGAATAAGGCATCACATATCAATACAGATACAAGAAGCAATTGTTAACAATGTTTTACAGGATAGGTGCATCTGTGTTGGCAGTAAGGAGAGTCTCAATGGTTATTAATGAAGAATTGGCTTGAACATTAGGCACATGTATCAAGCCACAACCAACAACAGGCAAAAACTAGTGCAATAAATTAATTAATTTTGGAAAGACATGCAATGAAAATTCATGAGAACTTTGTGTACAGCAGAGAAGTATTCCTTTTACTTCTAACTGATAGACTAAGAGGACAAATTCCAATACCTGAGCTGCATCAATACTGTCACGATGGAACAGGCATATTTTTCCTAACGCAGAAACAGCATTATCATATGCCATCACATTTTCAGGTTGGAGAGCATTAGGATCCCGTATTACAACATTCAGCCTTGACAGGGCCTCTGAACAAAGCCACAAATAATTATCATCAATGCAACTACAAAAATGGCAATCTAACATGGAAGATCATTTGAAATTTACCTCCAACAAGAGATTTAAATATGGATCCTCCAAACTCTGCACAAACACCAAGTCCATATACCGCTGCCTGAAACAAATAAGCAGACAACTCAAATGACAATGTTGATAATCTAGGGCATTTTGATTACCAGATCTATGCAAGAGCAGACCTGTCGGACATCTGGATTCTCATCATTGCAAGCCTCCAATACAAAAGGAAGATACATGTCATAATATCTGTTTCAACAATTTTACAGGAATTGTGTCAACAAGCACTCCCCATAAAGAGTACTAGTATTTAGTCTATTTAAATTGAGCATCTTACTTAAGAGCTGCTTCTCGACACTGCTCTGCAACATCATCAAAAATGCAAATGGCGATTCTTCTCTCTTCAGCTGTTTTATCCTTGCCCTGCATTTAAAAGACACCCAGACCATGGAATGATCAAAAGAGAGAAGACACAAATGACGCAAATTTTTATTTTATTTTATTTTTTATTGGGAAGCAGTTATCTTCCTTTTCCTTTCAGACTAGCACTTTGAAAAAAATAACAATTAACAATTGTATGAGATCACAATTAACAATTGTATGAGATCACTAAGCTAATATATGACAGAAACAAAGCCATATCAAAGAATGAATTTTCTAACTTTTCTTAACCGTAACACTTGCATAACTAATAAAAAAGCAGTCTTACATACAACTTCAGTCAGACACCATAACCTTAACTCTGATGCACAACTCTTAGAATATAAACAGAGCTACATCATGGGAGCAGAACTTACCCACATAGGTGTGAGATATGAAGATAGCTCATCAAAGAAAGGCAAGAATGAGACTTTAAATGTTTTGATCAATGTTCCCAAGATTTCACCCACCTGGACGCGAAAGATGATCAGGTAAGAAACAAGAATTTATGGGTCTAGGGCAACAAAAAGGGCCAGTTAAACACGTTATCTCTGCTACTTGTGCTCTACAAGTTAGATAATATGATTACACTTACTTGGTCAAATACTTCTTCTTCTTGCTCATTTTCCTCTCTAATCAACTCGCTCTCCTCAGCATCAAAATCTTCACCTTTGGCTCTTTCAGCTCGCTCTCTTTTTCTACTTGAGCTAGCTGTAATTGCTTGTTTGATCTCATCCACAATGGATCGTACCTGGCTTTCATCAAGAAGTGGACCAGAGATCTGGAAGAAGAATTGTGAAGTTTGAAAGAAATGGTCATGAGCTTCATGTGAATTAAATCAACCACAAAGGCAAAAGTAAATCAGAATAATAACAATAAACTTCTTCACTTAAAAGCACTAAGAGGAGCATCTATGCATGCAAATTCATGGAGAGAGACTTAGAAAAGATAGACAAAAAAAGGGAAGCTAAATTTAAAATATTCCCAGCAGACGTGATAATGTACAAATTTCATAAAGTAAAAGACCAAGGAAAAATCATGGGAATATGTAAGTTGAATGTGTGAATCAGATGCAAGTCAAAATGTACAGTATGTGACAAACCTGTAAGCATTCATTCAATGCATCCAACATATTTGCACAGATCTCAGTATCAGGTTCCTGCAAGCATATCTTAATTCAGACACTTCGACAAATGTGATATAATCATCAAGATCAGAACCATCAGAACATTGATAGAGGATACTCAGTCCATAAAATTAAACAATGATAACCTTATGTAATGCTTCCACCAGAGCTGGAACAATGTAATCAGTCAATTGCTTTACATATGTCTCATTACGCCCCTGAGCCATCCCTTTCTCTACAGCTAATTTAGCAGAACGCAGCAACTCGGGCATGGCTAGAAAATAAAAATGCATTCCCAATAATTGTTCACAACAGCCCAACAAAATTAAAAGAATATGCAATTGAACTCCTTTATTATTATTATGAAGAAAGGGTATACTGTCAGTCTTATACCTGAAACAGCTGCTTTTCTAACTTCTTCATGGAAATAAAATTTAAGAAGAGGAACTAGAGTTGGGGCAACCTGAATCACAGCTCACTTCTGTTAGTGTAATATTGCAGGAAAAACTAGAGGACAAAAGTAAAAATATCATGAAATGAAATGAACCTGATCAATCCATGGGAAGAATCCTTCCTTCAACTCATCAGCATAGCAACAAAGCATGTTACAAGCTGTAGCCTTCTCCTCCAAGACACTAGTCTTGATTCCAATTCTTTTGTCACCAAGAGTTATGGTCTCCATGCTGTGTAAATTTTAATAGAGATGCACCTATTAGTACGTGTGAATGTGCAGCAGACAGAGATAATTTAAATTAATCAAAGAACCATATTGCTTATTTGTGTTAACTTAAGCAGAAAAGAGTGTAAACCTTTCATCATCAGAGTCATCAATTTCATTATCTGAATCTGCAGATGTAATGGTTACATCTGGCTTAAGCTGAGCAGATTGCAGAAGTGGAGGCATCACAACACTCATATAAGGGAGGAAATCTTGCCCCAGACACTTGCAGAGTCGGGCCCATGCCTATAACATTATAAAGTTATCATCATAGGCATGGAAATATGGCATGCAAGAAACATTCTGATATTCCATGGACAGAGAATTTGAGGGCATTACCTGTAGCATGTAACTAATTGTTGGATCGTCTGTTTCCATTTGAGATCCTTGCAGTGACATAAGCACTTCCATGACCTTGAAATGAGTACAGAGAACTCAGAAGTAAGATGAAATCATGTAAATTGATGCAATGACACACATGATCTCCTCGTATGCATCCCAATAGAACAAAAAATTTTAGCAAAACAACAACATTAAATAAGAACCCAAACAAATGCTGTAGAGAAGTTTTGATTTTCAGATAATCAATATCAATTGCAAAACTACTTTCCCTCCCCATCCAAAAAAGGAAAAATACAGATATCATGTCTAACTGTCAGCAGTCTGAGTCCAGTTACCTGCTTGGCATCATCTCTGAACTTCTCCTTCCCAACTGCCATTCCAACTAGGCTGATGCACTCCATGGATTTAGCACGAAGCATGCGGTTAGATTTGTCAGTTGCATTGACCAAAATAGCCTTCAAGTAAGGCATAACTGCATCATAGTATTTTTGAAAATGCTCCTGCAGAACCCCATTATCCATATTGTTAAATTGCATTCTCCCCTAAAAGGGTTGTTAATCAACAAGCCTACTTTTCTGGGTCAAAATATACCTGAGAAGAATCAGCAACTGATGCCAGAGCTGTCAAGGCGCCCTCTTGTACCATTTGTTTCCCATTCTGCATGATACATATGACATTTAGAAAAAAATAGCATCCTTCCATAAAGTAGAACAAATGTAAATTTGAATTTAATCAACATAGGCAATTCCAATTGAAATACCTGTAGAAGTACCAGCAATTTACTAACTACACCATCCAAATAAGGTGCTAAAATTTCTGGTGTGCAGTTCTCGCTGAAGTTGAGCACAGCTGAAGCAGCATGTGCCTGTTGATCACAAATATGTGAGAAAACAAACAATTATTGAGCAAATAAAATACTCTTGTTCATTTGAGCTATATCATAGCATAACACAGTGATTGTTTGAGAAATAAATAAGTTACAAAAAGAGGGTGCAACGGTTAAGTCCAAAAGTGTTTCAACAATAATGTAGCCCAGGAATGAAAAAAACCCTTTTTCTCCAATTATGCAAATCAAAATCATAATGCAGTGAGAAGTTTAACAATATGCAAACAGTTAACTAACCTGTACACGAGGGTTCTGGAAATCATCCATGGCAGCAGCTAATGCTGGTAATACTCTATGGTGGTATTGGTTCTGCAAATCTGGACCCAAATCTGTAGACAACTGCCCAATTGCATTAATAGCAGCCCATCTCACCCGAGGATGGGGATCATGAAAAGAGTTCAAAACCATAGAAACCACCTGCTCCAGATTTTTTAGCATAACCTACACGTGCAACGTACAGGAATAAATTATGAATAAAGGATAGCATGCAAGAACATATAATCCTATAACATGCCAATGGTTTTCACTAGCAGTACAATCTATAAAACACAAGAACCACCAAGAGTTAAAACTCAAAAATCAAGATGACTTCATTAGGTGGGCATTCAGAAATGTCAACTGAAGGAATTAAACAAAAAAAGAAAGTGACCAGTTAAATAAGAGACAACTATTCTTACACAGTGCATCTCAGTGGACTAAAATATATAATACCAATTAAGTTGTTTTCTGTACCTTGGCACAACCTTCAGCAATCTGGGCAAGTGCAATCAAGGCAGCATGGTGCTTCTGCCACTCAGGAGCAGCCAAATAAACTGGCAACTGCTCAGACGCCACAGGAAGAATTGTGTTCCCACCCAAAGATATTGCCAACCTATCCAAGCACTCTTGCCCAATGCTATAGTTGCTAGTCTCTCCTGCATCTTCATCCTCACTCTCAGCACCGTGCCATGCTGGTTCATCCTCAATATCCAACAACATCCTCATTAGAATGGCGAAAAGTCTACTAATGAACTGCGGTAGCTTTCTCATCATCCCAGGCGCGCGCTCCCTGGCCTCTGCTAGCGTAATCACAAACTCAATAGCCAAGTGCCGCGTCCCCTCCTCCAGAGACTCTGCCTCTGCAATCTGTAACATAGACCCAACTACGTCCACCAACTGCCTCCTCAAGAACCTAGGCTCCGTTTCCGCCAGCTCGATCAAAAGTTCTAATGCCTCCTGAGCTGTGGCTTCATTTCCATTATTCAATGCCTCAGTCAGTGTCCTCATCATAGCTGGAAGCAAATCCTGGAACCTATCCCTATCTGAGGAGGTTGTCAAACACTGAATGAAATTGATCAGTGCATTCAAAGCTGCAATCTTAACGTCGGGATTGGAACTCTCACTCAAACATCTCAAGAACACCGCATGAAGATCCTTTATGAACGGAGTCAGAACATCACCTATATACTGACTCAACTGCGCAAATATCAAAAAAGCAGACTCCTGCAATCTCGGCACATCAGAGGACACGCACTGGAACATGAAAGGCAAGAGCTCCGGCCATCCATTTTCCGGCAAAATACTAGAAGCAAGCTCGGAAACAGTATCACAAAGCTTTTTAGACAAAGCCTTAGTCGCTTGAACCTGGATTTGGGATAAAAGAACTGATTTAAGCGAGGATTGGGTATTGATGTTGAGGCGAGGCCAGATGTAGGAATCATCTCGGGTTAACAGCTTTCTGAGAAGAATGGCAGCCATAGCACGGGTCTCCGGGTTGTTGCAGGACTGGAGGAGGTGACCGAGTTTGAGACAAAGAGAATCGGGATCGGACTGCTTGCAGAGGTTGAATAGAAGCTCAGCGTGGGAGCGCTGGTCGTTGGAGGAGGACATGAGGTGGGAGATGAGGGTTTCGAAAGGGGCAAGATCGGAGCCCAGAAGAAGGGCGAGCTGGGATTGCTGGTCCATAGCTGCGGCGGAGGAAGGGGAACAATTAGGGTTTGGCGGTAGCAGTGGCGGTGGTGGAGGTGATGGGGATGGCGATGATAAGGGACCCCTCTCCTCTGAGCTTGGGTTGGAAGTATTTTTGGGCGTGAAAGGAAAGATTGGGGGAATTTAAGGAAGTGTTATTAGGGCTGACACATAAAACAGGGAGTTAGCTGTATTTTTCTTCTGATGATTTTTTTTTTTTTTTAATATTGACCTCTCTGCCCAGTAAGCATTGAATTTTAACTTATCCAAAATCAAATCTCGTCCTAACAAGAGAAAGTTCTCTATTTATTTATTTATTTTTATAAAATTTAAATTTAAAATTTTATTTATAAAGAGATTTTATTTTATTCAGATTAATATATCATTAATATTTTTTAATGATTATTTAATAATCACTTTTGTTATTTTTTATAATTGAAAAAAATAATTAAATTCATGAGAATCTATACGAATAAAATTACTACGTAAAGTTTTTTTTTTTTCTTTTCATATGATATGTCTTTTATCAAACTGTATTCTAATATAAACTCAAAACTTTACAGTGAAATGTTGCAAAAATTACCTTTTTGTAGAAATTTGCATCATTGACAAGTTAAGGAAAGTAATTTAAAAATAATTTTTTATATTAATTTTTTTTACCTTTACATATCATTAAATAATTAATTTTTTTTATTTAAAATAAAAAAATTTATTTCTATATCATTATCTAACAAGTTAATAATAGAGATAATTATAATATCAAATTACATAGTTGATCTTCGCAAAACTTGTTTAATTGGTAACAATCATTCCTTTTATTGGGAGATTTTGATAATGAAATAAAATTAAAATTTTTATTGAAAAATGAAAAATAAATAAGTTCTAAGATTAATAATTTCTTCGTTAAGAAAAAAGTACCTATTATCTAATTTAATATTCACCAAAAATAACTAATTTAATAAAAAACAATCAATTTTAAAACTTACTTGTTCCTATCTTATTAGGACAACTTCCTCCCATTTCCTTACTTTCAAGATTTGAATAAGGAATAACAAGTCCACCCAAACAAACAAGTTGTGCAAAGTGCGCCGGTTTGGTCAAAAGCAAAGATCTTTTTGGGCAAAAAAATCATTTTCCAAAAATGCTTAAAAAGTTCATGTCTTTAAGAAATGTGAGAAACACATTTTTCAGCTTTTTTTTTTTCCTTTTTCAGCACTCTTTATAATTGAATCACATGAAGCATCCATTTATATAATTGATAATAATTGTTATTTTTTAATATTTTAATATTAATATTTGTCAATAATCACTTAATCTTAAGGATAAATATCTAAAAGAAATTGATAAAAATGATATTACTATCATTCCTCTTTTATTTTTTAAGCAAAATCCCATTAAATGGCCCTTGCTTTTAAACTTTTCCAGGGTTTAAGCCTTTGAAGTTATTTATCTTTGGCTTAAGTCATTGTGCTTGAGCTCAAAACATGAATGGCATGGCATGCTAATGTGACCGTTTTTCCTCCATCCTCTCGTCTCCTCAACACCATGTAAGGGTGCTTTTTGACATGTAAATTTGTCAAAATTACAATTAATATATCTGTTGTCATTTTGTTTTTTTAATATTAAAATTGTCAAATTTTTCAATGTGTCACTTTCTCAAACCAATATGCAAAACTTGGCACTTACGTGCCACCATTAGAGCCAGAAGAACAGAAGAATTATGGTCACGTCAATGTTGAACTTGGCACTTCGCCTTAAATGCTTAAGATGTAGAGGGCAAAATCTTTCCTTCCCCACCTTACTAAATTTAAAGGGTTTAACCCTTTATCTTATAATATAATATTTTTAATCCTTCACTTGATTAAATTTATAGGTTTTAACCACACTTTTAACCCCCTACCTATTAAAATTAAAGAAAATAACTTTCACTTTATGACATTTTATTAGTTTTGTTAACTAATTATTAACTTTATTAGTTGACTCTTAGTTATCAAAAACTTTTTTTAATTAACAAAGTTAATAAAATTAATTTTATAATATTTTTTTAATTATGTTAATTGACTATTAATTACCTATTAGTTGGTAAAAATCTACTTTCAACTAATAGAATTAACAGTCAATATAAAGCGAGAGCTATTCTCATTGATTTTAATAGGTAAGAAACTAAAAGTGTGATAGTATAAGATAAGAAGTTAAAACCTTTAAATTTAGTAAAGTAAGAGGTTAAAAATAAATTTTTACCATATATAGGAAGCTTAAAGCTCCAAAAACATAACTTCAGAGGCTTAAATGGTCAATAAATTTAAGTACAGGGACTATTTAATGGAGTTTTCTCTCATATAAAAATGGGTGAGAGTCAGATTTTTTTCCCTTTAAGAACCTTTTAACTTGTGCCTTTAGTGTTAAATTTTATTAAATACAAAATTTTAATTAATTTTATATAAAATTTTATTTTAAATTTAATTAAAATAAATATAATATAAAGTTAAAATAAGATATAATACTTATAATCAAATTTTATAAAAAATAGAAATCTAATATAAAAATTTAGGTAAAATTAATTATAAATTTTGTAATTAATAAATCAAAAACCCTTTTTTCTTTTTACAAAATCATTTTCTCTTGTAACCATTAGATTAGTTTCCCAGGCGTTCAGAAGGTGGGGTCCAACAAGGATGCCACGTAGGACGGAACATCCTTTTCCGTTCTGGCTACGTGGACGGTGGACCATTCCTAATCAGGAATTTATTAGCGGTCCCTTAACCACTCTCTTACCTCACCGTTTTCCAGATTTCGACCCCAGAAAAGAAAATCAGGCGCGACGTCGATACCTCATCGAGATAAGATTTTCCGGTCCGTTTTCTGCCGGGAGAACAATGATCGTCGAGTCACGGGTCCATTTCGGCAAGACTTTGTTTCCAAGACTGACGATTTCTCGCTCAATTTGCGATCTTTCACGATTGAGGTCAAATGGGTCTGTTGACTACCATGTTTCAACTGATAATCCAGCTGAAGATCAAACCGAAAGACAACAATTTATCAAGCCAAAGCTTCAACCTTCAAGTCCAAAGCTGGCTGTCTTTCCTTTTTCACGTTTTATGTTTTCTTTTTTTTCCTTTGAATTGAACTGAATTTGAGAATACTTTTGGTGGCTGAGTTTGTGGAATGTGAAAATAAACGTTAAAAATTAAAACTTTCTAATTTCTCATAACTTCGGTTGGAAAATAATGGAACAACAATAATGAAAATAATGAAATAACAACGCTATAGTTAGGTACAAGGTAAATCTAAGGGCACTTGGTTCAAAATTTTAAGGCTCGAAGAGGTAGTTGTCAAGTTGAGTTGCTGTTAAATTTTATTTTTATGACATTCATTCTTACTCTGTTTGTGTTAATCTCTTTTTGAAGTTCAGTAATTCTTTATTTAATTTTATCAGTGACTTTCTAAGCTTTAAAATGTGCTATTTCAGAAATGGTAACATTAGCAAGCCTATATAAGCAATGGACTTGATGGCATTACTTTGCTGACTATTCATTTCACCTTCAGTGTGGATTTAGATATAAACTGTTTGTCTCTTTGACGTTTGAATGTGTAAATAGGTCTAAAATAAGAAGAACCAACATCCAATAATCTGTAGTAGATGATCTTAGGGGGAAACTAAGGTTACTCATTTTGGAAAGTAAAGAATTTGCATATAACTAGTGGAAAATGAGATTTATCCTATTCAATTATTTAAAAGAAAAGGGGGAATTGATGTTCTGTGATTTTTGAGAGGCCCTAAAATCTTGAGGCTATGAAATGCCTCCTGTTTACATGTCAAGGAACAATTGTTAGCACAACACAGTTATATGGATTCTCTTCAATTACATCACAGTAGTTGTTCATCACCTTACAATAGTTCGTGCCATTAGCAGACAAGTAATTGCAATATGTATTAAATGCACAAATTGTTTTATACATTTTTTTTTTATCTCCTTATATTCTGGAATATATATGCTTCTATTTTGTTTAGAAACAAAGATGTAATTCAATGTAAAAGTAATGCTTCATCGCATGGTTTCTACAATTAAGCTTTCATCTCAACCATTACAGCTTCAAAATTATCCTTTCTTTCACACCCAATGGTAAGTACTAATTGTGCTTCTTGTGTATTATTGCAGCGACAAAATCACATAGAGTATATGCAATTGATCTTATTATGCATACTGTGACAAGCCAATTCCTCCTGAAGTTAGAGACTCTTTCTATACATTTGAGACATGGGCCTCCCAGCTGAATGGCTTTTGTAGCAACGTTTCTAAGGATGGGGCATTCTTCATTTGCAATTCTAAGGAGGTTATCAGTTATCACCCTTTTAATATTCTTAATTTTTTTTTATGTGCACCCCTTTTTATTATTTTAGTCTCTGGTTCTCAAGGTTTAGTGTTCAGCTGATTTCTGTCATAGTTTGTGATTACAAAAAACGTGAAGTTTAATTTTTGTGGATAGTTCACTTTTGTCCAGCAAAAAAAAAAAAAATTTGTCCATAGACCCTTTTCACTTCTCTTGTAGTGATTTTGCCTAGTGGAAAGATGGTAAGGAAATTTACAATAGGTTTTAATTACATCAATTCTTATGTTAATTATTTCTAGACATTATGATTTTATTCCACTTGTTGAAATGAATTAGTCATTTTATATTCGACATAATGACCTGCAACCATCATGGTTGCTGACATTTAGCTAACGTACTTGTCAGTGAGACCCCCTTTTTTTGTAACTTCCTACTCCTATGTTATTCTCTTTTTTCTGTTTTACTTTTATGAAAATGATTACATGGAAAATATGCCTCTTAATGTAATTTGTAGTCTTCATGCATGCAGGACTTCTTGGTCTATGGGCAGCAGTTATGTAGCCACTGATCTGATCTGTAAGAGCATAGTTTTACTGAATGTGTCTCTGCACATGCTTTATATAAAGAAGCACCTATGGATTGGAAGATGATTTATTGCATTATTCCAGAGTTTGCTGAGGTAAAAATGGTATGGGCAGCTATTTAGTTTCTGCTAGCTTATTCGTTGCTGTAGTCCTTTTAGGTTTTTAAGGAATGCTGCTGAGTGAAAATTTTTCTACAAATCTGTTGCCACACCAGAGTCTGTAAGAAGAAGTCTCTGCCAGGGACTCATTTGTTATCACATTCATAAGAAACCAATAATAAGCAGTTTATTGAAAAGTTAAGTATCAAATCAGCCATGTCACTGGCCGGTGTTGACTGCATCTGATGCATTGTATTTCAGTGTCAGCATGACACCTCCAAGGTGACCGAGGAACTTGTGGAGAACATCCTATGTACAGGACTTGAGCCTGTTGCTGTGGATGTTTTTCTTGAGTTTATTTGTTACCCAGGTGGCTCTCTCCCTGAGGAACTACTACTTCCTCAGTTCCTCAGGTTAAGGTGAGCTTCTTAAACTGAATCCCAATATAACATCTTTAGGTTCTGCTTTTTCTGGGGGCAAGTTTCTTGCTTCTTCTACCCTTTTTACAGTGCCCTGTTTTTGATAGCATGTGGCGACAAGGATCCATCAGAGCCTATGGAAATTTTGATTCTGTTGAACACTTCATTGTCCTCTTAAATGTTGGCCACTGGCCTAGGTAATCAGGTTGGCTCTCTCTCATTTAGGCGTGTACATACATAAATGTTCACGTGCATCCCTTTTCATACAGAAGTAATTTCTGCAATCTTTCTTTGCTGGTATGCGAGCAGGATGAAGCTTCACATCTTGTCAACCCACTTGTTGAGTCATTTGATCCTCAGCAATTGCTTCCACTGCCATCTAATTACTGCTTATTTTCTTTGTTAAAGATCCTACTTACTTTCCCATGCTTCACATGGTGTCAAATTTCCAATGCCCTATTTTCTTTTTACAGTACTTTTCCCAGTAAACACACAATACTTTAGATTTTAGAATGATTTTACATTTGCTAAATTTTTTCATCATTGCTTTTTAATAAGGCTTTTCGAAAGGTATTACGGCTTTGGACTAAACATGGTAATTTTAATTAAAATAGACAAAGTGGTTGTAGATTTTTATTACTGTAATGTTATTGTGATGACTCTAGTTTATTTCGTCGGGGTAGCTAGCGGGGAGGCTTGAATTTTATCCCCTTATAGTATATTTATTTGGTTTAATAGCTTTAAGACTAATTTTTCTTTGATATGATTAAAAGCAAATAATTTATGTTGAGAATATAAAACGTATAAAAAATTATTTTTTTATTGATCAATCTAAAGAATTAAAAACAAACTTATTTAGTAATTAAGTTATAACTTTTAAATAAAAATGTTTACGATAAAGATAATTTAGTGATTATTGTTTTTCATTGAAAGTAAGAGATTTTAAATTCGAGTTGCATGATTTCCGGGTGAAGTGGGATAAAAGATAAGAGATGATTGCCTTTCATTATGTAAAAAAAAAAAAAAACTTTTAAATGAAAGTAATTTGTTATTTAAAAAAAATATATGAATACTTCGGCAAATCATATGGACAAATTTCGAGTAGTTTGGGGAGATATACTTACAGACAGAATATATATTCTAGGAACTTATATTAAGTTGCTTCTTTTTTATTTGACACGATACTACTAAGTGCTTAGTTGCTTTGCTACAGCTAATTGTCATGCACAAACAGGCCAGTTATATGATTCATTTCATTATAACTACTGACTCAGTTCTTCTAGTTTTGCACCATCACCTAGATAGAGCTTGAAGATGTCTACCAAAATATTCTTCCTTGCGCTGCTTCTCCTTGGAGTACCGGTGTTCTTCACCACACCATCATTTGCTAGCCATCACAAGATTCTTTCTGGACCGTACGACCCACGCCTGCCACCAAAACACAACCTACCATCCCCCAAGCTGCCACCACCTGATCACAGGTTCTCAGTTATCACGGAAAGCAAAGATACCCAAAAACTCTAAGTTTGACATAATTAGGTCGAAATTTGAATAGCTTTTCAAAGGGTGTTTTGTTGGATAAGGACGATGAAGGCTGTTGGATTTTTTCGTGAAAAGGGAAGGGACTTGGAGGAGAATGGGAGAAGCACCGGAGTTCTCTCATTTCAAGAGGTCAGAACCCATTTTTTGCTTTCATTGTTCTGCTATTATATAGCAGAAAATTTAGTACATAAACAGTACCTAATACTTATCCATTAAGAGAAAAATCTACAAAACATTTAATGCAAGATTACATTAAAAGTCTTGCTTCCATTTGTGTGGCTCCCTGTGGCTGTTCTTGCTGCTACTTTGCAGCCTTCCATTTGCTTTCATTTGCATTACATTTCAACCTCATTTCACCAACATTTCATCAACATTTTGCAGAATAGGTTGCTGCACTTTGCTGCTACCGTGCTTTGGTGCAGCTCTCCCTTCATTTCATTTTGCTGCCACTTGTGCAGCTTTCTTTCCATTTGCTACCTCTTGTGCAACTTTGACACCACAGCTCCAACACTCCTCCTTGGTGTTAAAGCTGAGGATAACATGACATTAACCAAGCATTTGGAATCTGCCATTTGTGTAGTTCTTTCTGCTTTGGTTTTGATTTTTTGTTGCTGTTGAAGCATCTCCTTTAGCAGATCAACTCCTCCTTTAATGTTGCAGCTTCATCTTGCTTGGATTTGCTGCTTTCACACATTTTTTTGGAGCTTTGCTAAGCCATTTTGCTATCTCGTTGCAGCAAATTTCACAGCTTTGATGCCATTTTTCAGCTTCTTTGTGCTTGGTGTTGGTGAAACCTCCATCAAAGCTACATCCATGAACAGTTTTCTTAGGAAAACTCAAGACACAACCATAGTAAACATAAAAGATGGATGGACATATCATGAAATGAAATTAATTTTTTTGTGTTCAGTTTCCCATTCCATCAACCATGTTTTGCCTTATGGACTGTTTTTTGAAACAAACATGAACACCTTCTCTTTGAATCCAGTTTTCCTCTCCTTGACATCTCCCATGGTGAGACTAACATATGCCTCCATCTTCACAGTCTTTTTTTGCTGTAAGATTTTGGCCAAGCAAGAGGGGTTTCACATGAAAAACCATCTAAAAAACAAAGAAAGGTGGGGTTTTTTTTTTTTTTTTTTTGGTGTTCACTCAAACTCACACTCAGAGGTCCCTCTAGATTATTGAAGCTCTGATACCATTTTGGATTTTTTGGTGAAAGGGGAGGGACTTGGAGGAGAAAGGGAGAAGCACCAGAGTTCTCTCATTTCAAGAGGTGATAACCCATCTTTTGCATTCATTGTTCTGCTATTACATGGTAGAAAATTCAGTACATAAACAGTACCTAATACTTATCCATTAAGAGAAAAATCTACAAGACATTTAATGCAAGATTACATTAAAAGTCTTGCTTCCATTTGTGTGGCTCCATGTGGCTATTCTTGCTACTACTTTGCAGCCTTCCATTTGCTTTCATTTGCATTACATTTCA
>BPVZ01000058.1:1455893-1471937 GCA_020521535.1 Rubroshorea leprosula | reverse complement strand
AGAAAATGTTCCTTCCTTCTCAAACCTTACTCAACTGACCTAAATCTTAAATTAAATCAATTCACTTTTAGTGAGGTCCCTTATTCTTTTGCTAGCTTGACTTGTCTAGTGACAATCGACCTTTCTAATAATTAAATTACTTGTCATTTTCCATCTTGGTTTACAAACCTAACAGACTTATCATTTTTGAGCCTTGCACATAGTATGTTACATGGTTCTCTTCCAAACTCAATTTCTAGACTCAAGATCCTTGAAATATTCAATGTTGGCTTCAATATGTTGAGTGGTTTTGTTGAGTTTGACTCATTTCTTGAACTTAAATCCCTTAAAAGTTTGAGTTTGGGCTTTAGTAATTTCTCATTACTAACAAAGAGTACCACTAATAGAACAATGCAAAAGTTTGAAGTGTTGGGTCTTGCCTCTTGTAATCTAAGAGAGTTTCCAGGCTTTTTGTGCAACCAGAATTAGTTGAATCTCCTCACCCTTGCCTTTAACAATATCCATGCCCAAATACCTAATTGGATATTGAAAATGAGTGCAAGTTTGTGCATTTTAGGTCTTTCTTATAACTTTTTGACAAGTTTTGAAGAATCCTTTATTGTGTTTCCTTCAACTGGTCTTTTCTATCCAGACCTTAGTTTTAACTTTCTCAGGGGTTCTCTGCCAATCCCGCCACCCTCCATTCTTTTCTACTTAGTTTCAGGAAATGGATTCAGTGGAGAAATTCCACCCCAATTCTGCAACATGACTTCTCTTCAAGTTCTTGATTTGTCCCACAATGACTTGAGTGGGATGCTGCTGCCATGTTTTGGGAACCTTAGGTCCATTTTGATTTAAAATTTGGAGAAAAACAACTTCCATGGTCTTACTCCTAAAACTTGGGAAACTGGAAACAAACTTAAGGCAATTAAACTTGGACAGAACTATTTGCAGGGGAAGTTACCAAGATCATTGGCCAATTGCAAAATGCTAGTGTTTCTTGTCTTAGAAACAATCAGATCAAAGATATTTTCCCTTCTTGGTTGGGAATTCTTCTTGAATTGAGGATTCTCATTTTGTATTCCAATAGGTTCCATGGTGCAATTGTAATCAAAGGGCCTAAGACAAATTTCTTCTTTCCTATGCTTTGCATCATTGACCTTTTGACAATGGGGTTGTTGGCACTTTGCGAATAGATTACTTCGCGAGATGGAATGCCTTGGCTGAACTTAATGAGGAGAAAGAGAATGCAACATATATGCATGCATCTGACCACCATATCATGGTGAATCATATCATCATTTCTTATCTTTTTCCTTAATGAAAATAACGAGCAAAGGAGAGAAGATGGAATATGCAAAGATCTTGGAGGTTTTCAAAGTCGTTGATCTTTCTTGCAATAAGTTTGATTGAGAGATTCTAGAAGTAGTTGGGAATTTAAAAGGTCTTCAATTGCTTAATCTTTCCAATAACATCCTTGTTGGTCTGATCCCACCGGCCGTGGGAGACCTTACAAATCTTGAAGCATTTGATCTTTCTGCAAACAAATCATGGGAAGAATTCCTACACAGTTGGTACAGCTCAATTTTTTTGAAGTCTTCAATGTGTCTCACAACTATTTGACAGGACCCATCCCAAATGGCTGACAATTTGACACATTTGAAAGCAGCTCTTTTGAGGGAAATTTAGGGCTATGCAGAATGCCACTGTTGAAGAAATGTGACTACCATAGCTCCAAGGTATTGCCTCCACCATCTTCAACCTCTAAAGGAAATGAAGACTCTGGATTGTTAGCCAAATTTGCTTGGAAATTAGTGTTGTTGGGTTATGGAAGTGGATTCCTTGTCGGTGTGATCATTGGATGCACTGTTTTTACAAGAAGAGATGAATGGTTTATGAAGACATTCCAAATCAGGCAGCCAAGAAGGCAAAGGAAGGGGTGGGAAAGATTGAACAGTTGGATGCAGTGAAGATGATATCTATCTGCTCATGCTATTATTTCCTTATATATTTATTTTTCCTTCTTTTCTCTGTATGTGTGGATTACATCCAAGTTCAGTGCAAGAGCAATGTATACTAACATGGAGTGGAATTTTAAATCTGCATGAATAAGCTGCACCGCTACTTCAGTAGCTGATGTATCGGCTTTTGAATTTGCACGCTTGATGCTTCCCTTCCTATACCACCATTGAACATCATCTTCGATTCGGCTTCAAAATATAGATTCAATGGCCAAATCCCACCTCAAATATGCAATTTGACTTCTCTCCAAGTTTTTGATTTTCTCACAGTAATTTGGGTGGAACAATCCCTTAATGTTCGGGCAACCGAGCATGTCTTTGATAATCCTTAACCAACTGTATAATGCTAGAGTTTCTTGATATTGGTAACAACCAAATTAGAGACCCTTCTCCTTCTTGGTTAGGAATTCTTTCCAAATCAAAGATTCTCATTTTACCTTACGATTGGTTCTATGGTGCAATTGCAATTTGCAATTAGGAATCAAGATATGGAATGGAGTGATTCAAGCAATTTAGTTGGAGATTAGTGAGTGATTCTTTAGTGTGGCTTGATTAATTCGCTGAAATTTGTAAAAGGGATTTTTAGGTGAATAAACAATGTCCCGATGATTAAGTTTTCTAGCAAATTTGGGGACAGTAGTTATCAAAGATTCGGTGAAAAAACAACTTATGGTATGGAATATAATTTGAATTTGCATGAATAAATTACACTACTACTTCACCAGTTGCCTTCCTTTGAGAAATTTTTACCTTTTACATTCAGTTTAATTCTAGTATATCCTTTATCCTACAAAAATAAATGCATTTTATCATTAAAAAAATGCAATCTGAGAGATAAATCATTCATACATGTGAAATTCAGATGTTGAAAATGTAAACAAAATTTGGAGAGCAAAAGGAAAAGGGAGAAAATGTCATTAGAAGGTCACACAAGACACAAAATTGTTTTGGTGGGAAATAATGAGGATAAATTTGGGGATAAATTAGGGTTTTCATGGACTGATCGTGTGAGAAATGTTGTATGGGATTCATAATCTGAAGTGATTGAAGCAATTTAATCAGTGATTAGTAAGTGATTCCTGCATGTTGCTTGATTAATTTGCTGAAATCAGCAAAAGGAAATTTTGGGGTGAATAAACAATGTCTTGATGCTTAAGTTTTTTAGCAAATTTTGGGTCGCAGCCATCAAAGATTTCCACCATTATCATTTCTGAGTGAGGCAGATTCGATTTGCCACTTGGATAATGTAATACTAGTATGCTCTTAGGCTCTCAAAGTTTCTATCTATACTTGTTTGAGACAAAATGCATTAGCTCAAAGGTTTTCCTTTTGAAACCATTGGAGGCCATTTTGCATTGATTTGGGTTTTTTTTTTTTTTTTTGTTTTTGGACCAATTTGTTTGGGTTTTTGTTTACTTCCTGCCAAATTTAAAAATTTATTGAATTAAAAAAAATTGCACCCTCCCAGGAAGGCCATTTTTTTTTTGTTCAGCTCCAATTTAATTGAGTTTATGCCAATGAGTATTCACAAGAAAATGTTCACTATTAAATAGGGAGATACAATTTGTGATACTCTCATAAATATCCAATCCTTAAGTACATTCAAATCTTATTTACAGCATTTTTGAATGCAAGGTACATTAAAAAAAAATAAAAAAAAAACACTCATCAAAGAATTTTAACTAGTCTGCTCTTGCTCACCCTCACCTAAAGCACTCACAACTCTCTTGAATTTTTCTTGAGCTCACTTTGCTTTGGATTGCTCTCTTGATTGCTTTGCCGAATGGCCAAAGCTGTTATAGCCAAAAATCCACCGCCCAAAATTAACGTAATGGTCTGCAAGTTCATAATCCAACCATGCACAATAAATGCAATGACCTTTAAAGTCTTAACCTTTAATTTCATGGATACATGCAGAAGCAGAATCCATTTTTGTCAAGATATTCGGCTGCACCATCTTGCCAAATAACCATCACTTTCAACTCTGCACTTTGCATGCATTTTCAACTTTTGATTTTACATTAGTTCATAGTTTAAAATAAATTGATGACACCATTTTCAGGGAAGTACATTAATTGGTGCCCTACCAGCTTACCACTGACTAATATCACCAAAGGTAATCTCACAATCTTCCACATTGTGGTGGCAGGTCAAGTTAGGAAGGAGCATCTTTGGCTTTGATGTGATCATGTATTAGATTCCATGCTTCCCACATACGTCGAGCAGGTATGTCAAGTTTCAATTTTCAGTTTTCAAGTCATCTTTTTTCGTCTAGGAATACTTGAATTGGTATTTTGTGCTGTCATGCTGACCATTAACATTTAGATGTTAAAGATACTTACATTGCTTATTGATTTTATATATGTTAAAGCTACCCAATAATGTATTAGCAAAAAAGAAAAGGTCAGAATTATCATATCACTTTTAAATCAAAAAAATATGTTTAACTAACTTCGATAACGGAAAGCTGATATCACCTAGTTTTAGCCATTAAATATTGGTGGATTTGTCTAGATGGATTAGTTATGCTGTGGATTTTTCCTTACGTTTAGTTGGTGGGTTGATTTGTCTAGATGGATTAGTTATGGTGTGGATTTTTCCTTACGTTTAGTCGGTGGGTTGATTTGTCCCTGCCTACACATATGGGGGCAGATTTGGATATTCCAACTTTCCAAATAGATTGAACGTGTATAATATGAATACAATTTTGTGTATAAAAGCTCTGCACTCTGCATCACTTGCATTAATTTTCACTAGTTCAAAACCAACATACCCAAAGAAATCATGGCGTCATCCATAACCCACTTCTTTCTTATAATCTTGCTTTTCTTGGTGATCTCTTTCTTTCAACCATCTTCACATAAGCCATTGTGTCATAAGGATGAGTGGCTTGCCCTGATGCAATTCAAAGACAGTTTTGTCATCACAAGGCAAGCCTCTGCTAATCCATGTGCATATCCTAAAGTCAATCTCTGGAAATCTCAAGAGATTGATTGCTGTTCATGGGAGGGCATTTGGTGTGACCAACATACAGGTCATGTCATAGGCCTTGATCTTAGCAATAGTTGTCTTTTTGGTTCTATCAATTCCAGTAATAGCCTTTTCCGCCTTGGTCATTTGCAATATCTCAATCTTGCCTTCAATGACTTCAATTATTCTGAGATACCTGCTGCATTGAGTAATCTTTCCAGGTTAGCGTACCTCAATCTTTCTCATTCTCTCTTTTATGGTCAAGTACCATTCGAAATTTCAAAACTCTCCAAGTTAACCGAGCTTGACCTGTCTTCAAATTTTGATTATTCATATCAAGGATTGTTGGAACTCAAAAGGCCTAATTTAAACAGCCTAATTCACAACTTCACTAGGCTAGAATGGCTTGACCTTTCTTTAGTTAAAATGAACTCTTCAATACCTAATGCCCTTACAAAATTTTCATCACTAAAATATCTTTCTCTCACTCAATGTGGATTGGTTGGAATGTTTCCTACAACCATTTTCCAGCTATCAAAACTTGAGTACCTTTTTGTGGGTGGCAATTGGGGTCTTACTGGTAGTTTTCTTGAATTTCATTTTAGCAATCCGCTTAAGGTATTATCAGTTGCTAACACAAGTTTTTCTGGTGAGTTTCCAACATCATTTGGTCTCCTCAGCTCTCTGCAATATTTGAATGTTGAAAATTGTAAGTTTTCAGGATTGTTGCCATCCTCACTTTCTAATCTCACTAAGCTCCACACCTTTAGCCTACGGAATAATTCTTTCAAGGGATCAAAAGCTCCCTTCTTATCAAACCTCACGCAACTAAGATATTTAGTTATTGGCATAAATCAGTTCACTTTTAGTGAGATCCCTTCTTTTGCGAGCTTGACTCATCTCCGTGTGTTAGACCTTTACAAGAATTAGATCTCAGGTCAATTTCCATCTTGGCTTGTTAACCTAACCCAATTGACATATTTGGATCTGGGCTTAAATCAGTTCACTTCTAGTGAGATCCCTTTTTTTGCGAGCTTGACTCTATTAATTTTTGTGGTAAACTAAAGAACACACTAATCTGGATTTTATGAGCTTCTCGGATGTGGAGCTCTGTTTCATTTCAGATTGATAACTGACATACAAAAAGAGTTGCTAAATATCTACAACTTATAAATTACAGTTTCTACATAAAGGATAAAAATAACTACTCCTAATGCAGCTAACTTGTAGAACTAACTGCATAAAACAAAAAACCAGTTACAAATTAAAAAAGCATAACTGCTGTTAACTGATATCTTCAACACTCCTCCTTGCTTTTTATATTTGTAACTCCAAGCATATCTTTGAACTCTTCAAATTTCTGCCTTGGAAGAGCTTTAGTCAGAATATCTGCAACTTGAATTTCAGAATCACAATGTTGCAAAACAATCTCTTTGTCCTGAACATAATTTCTGATAACATGGTATTCAATCTTGATGTGTTTGGTCCTACCATGCTGCACTGGATTTTGAGCAATAGCAATTGCTGACATGTTATCTACATTGAGTACACAAGACTCAATTTGATTAAAACCAAGTTCTTCAAGCACCATTCTAAGCCAAACAGCATGATTCGCTGCTGCTCCAGCTGCTAAATATTTAGCCTCAGCTGTGGACTGAGCTACAACATCCTGCTTCTTTGAATTCCAAGAGAAACTCCCTGAACCAAAGGAGAAAACATAACCTGTTGTGCTTATCATATCCTCCATAGAACCTGCCCAATCACTATCAACATACCCCTGTAACCTTCCTTGTTGATTATTGTCAAACCACAAGCCAAGTTCATAGGTTCCTTTGATGTACCTAAGAACTCTCTTGGCTGCAACTAAATGAAGTTTACTAGGAGCTGACATAAACCTTGACAAATAGCTTGTTGCAAACATCAAATCAGGTCTTGTAGCAGTTAAATAAAGCAGGCTACCAATTAAACTTCGATAGTAGGAGGAATCAACCTTGGTTTCTTGATCATTCTTGGAAAGCTTTTCATTTTGAACCAATGGAGTGGCAACTGGTTTGCAGTTCTCCATTTCAAACTTCTTCAAGATATCCAGTGCATACTTTCTCTGGCAAATAAAAATTCCCTTGCTCAATTGTTGAACTTCAAGTCCCAGAAAATACTTTGTCTCTCCCAAATCTGTCATTGCAAACTTTTGCATCATAACCTTCTTGAATTGTTCCAACAACTTCAAATCATTTTCGGTTAACAATAAGTCATCCACATAAAGTGACAAAATAAGTTACGATTCACTGCTGCTGCCTTTCACATACAAAGTTGCTTCTTCTGTGCTCCTTCTGAAGCCTTGACTCATCAAGTAGTGATCAATTCTGCAATACCAGGCCCTTGGCGCCTGTTTTAGACCATACAAAGCCTTGTTAAGCTTATAAACACAATCTTCATTCCCTGTAATCTCAAACCCAAGTGGTTGTTCAACATAAATTTCCTCTTGCAAAACACCATTGAGGAAAGCTGATTTTACATCCATATGAAACAACTTCCAACCCAAATTAGCAGCTAATGCAATTAGAAGCCTTATTGTATCATGTCTAGCCACCGGAGCATAAGTCTCTCCATAATCGACACCCGGCTGTTGAGCATACCCCTTCACAACAAGTCTGGCCTTATGTTTGTGTATAGACCCATCTGGATTTAGCTTAGTTCGAAACACCCACTTCACTCCAATAGGCTTCTTATCATTTGGTTTTGGAACAAGGCACCAAGTTTGATTTTTTTCGATCATAGATAGCTTCTCCTTCATGGCATCAATCCAAACCTGTTGTTTAGCTGCTTCTTCAAAACAATTAGGTTCTGCAGTAGCTAAATTACATCTTGCATAAATATCAGCTAGTGACTTGGTTTTTAAAATCGATGAATCATCATCAACTTCTGCAATTTCAGAACTGGAAGCAACATCTGAACCAGCTTCACATTGCTTATTTGAGCCTTTTTCTATCTTCCCTGCATCCTAATTCCAGTGTGCACTCTCATAAAAAACAACATCTTTATGCACATTCACCTTCTGGGATATAGGATCATACACCTTATAGCCTTTTGCTTGTGTTCCATAGCCTATAAAGATCCCAATTTCTGCCTTCTCATCTAATTTTCCTCTTTTAGCTGTTGGAACATGATTATAACAAATTGAGCCAAAAACCTTCCAATGATCAGCAAATGGTTTTTGACCATACCAAGCCTCAATAGGTGTCATGCCTTTTACTGCCTTTGTTGGTAAACCATTTAAGAGATAGATTGCTATATAAACTACTTTAGCCCAAAAAGATTTGGGCAATTTCTTCTCTGCCAACATGCACCTTGCCATCTCTATAACGGTTCTATTTTTCCTTTTTGCAATGCCATTCTGCTGTGGGGTATAAGACACTGTTAATTGATGATCAACACCAGCTTCTTCACAAAACAAGTTGAAATCATTGGAGGTATACTCCTTGCGATTATCTGATCTGAGCTTTTTAATTCTGCATCCACTTTGGTTTTCAACCAAAGCCTTGAATTTTTCAAACACAGGTAAGGCTTGACCTTTGCTATCAAGAAAGTATACCCATGTCATTCTTGTAAAGTCATCTATAAAGAGGATGAAATATCTGTTTTGGCTGAGAGATGGTGTTCTCATAGGACCACAAATATCTGTATGCACCAGTTCAAGCTTTTGAGTTGCTCTCAAGAATTTGTTCACAAGAAAAGGCAATTTATGCATCTTGCCTAATTGACAACTTTCACAAACACTGTTAGTTAAATGTAATTCTGTCAAATCTCGAACAAACTCATGTGTTTGCATATATTTCAAGCCTTTGACATTGAAATGACCATATCTTTTGTGCCATAAATTTTCATCCACAGTTTTACAAGTAGAAAAACAATGCTGCACCTTTTCGAAATCCAAAGGAAAGATGTTTTCTACCATTTTCACCTTAGCTATCTCATCACTAGTAGGGTCAAAACATGAATCATGCACAAAAGATAGAGTGAATCCCTTTTTCATCATTTGTGCAACAGAAAGTAAATTTTGGCTTAAGCTCGGAATAAACATGACATCAGTAATTTGCTTTGTACCTGTTTTAGTTTGAATAATAGCAGTACCTTTCCCTTGTGATCTCAGCACAGTACCATTTCCTAACTTGACATTTGTAATAACTGATTTGTCCATTTCAACGAAGAGACTTTCATCTCGAGCCATATGATTAGTGCATCCATTATCAACAAACCAAGTACTAGATGGTAGAGATGAACCTTGAGTCACTGTGAACAAGTAATCCTCCTTGCACTGATCTTCAGCATAATTAACTTGCTGTTGTTGCTTTGGTCTGTACTGAGCTTGTTGATGTTGTGTTTGATGCTGTCGCTGTTGCTTAGCCCTACAATTCTTCTCAATATGGCCATATTTTTTACAAAATCTGCACTGAATCTGTGATTTGCCTTTGAACCAACAATCTTTTTCTTCATGGTTTGATTTTCTGCAATAACAGCATAGAGGAAACCTCCCTTTTCTGCTTTGTTGATGCTGCTGATATGCTTGGTTATAACCATTGGTCTTATTGCTTTCAGAACTAGTGGCTGGTTGTTTTCCTTTTTGCCTTGCAAGGAAGGCTCCTTCTTTTGTTTCATCGGTTTTCATAACCAGCGTTTGCTCATGAGCCTGAAGCTTGCTTATAAGCTCAGTAATGGTTAGCTCTTTGAGGTCATAAGATTCTTCTATGGCAGAAATCTTGGACTCAAATTCATCTGGTACACTAACAATAATCTTCTCCACCAGCCTTCGATCTGGAAATTCCTCACCATGAAGTCTAATTCGGTTGACAACATCCATCAATTTATTTGTATATTGATGGATTGTCTCTGTCTCTTGCATTTTCAGCATTTCAAATTGTCTTTTAAGGGTTACAATCTTGTTACCTTTAACACAAGAACTGCCATCAAACTCTTTCTTAAGAGTATCTCATGCTTCTTGTGCTGTTTCTACTCCCATGATTCTTGAGAAAATATCATTTGTTGCAGCACTATGAATATATGAGAGGGCTTTGTATGAGGCTTGAACATAGTCAGCATGTTGCTTCATTTGGGCTATAGTTGGATTGTTTGGCAGCATAGGAGGATGAAACCCATCTTTTATAGATTCTCACACACCATTACCTTTTAGAAAGGCCTTCATTTTGATAGCCCAAACACTGTAATTTCTCCTGTGAACATAGGAGGATTAGAAAGTGTTAAAGAATTGTTTGAAGACATGGCTGTGTTTTTTGTTTACACAGCTTCTCTCCCTCACTAGCACTCGTGTTTGCTCTCTCTCACCAGAATTTGATCTGTTTTGCTCTCACAGGCCCCTCAAGACGATTATGCTCTGATACCAATTGTTAATTTCTACAGTAAACTAAAGAACACACTAATCTGGATTTTATGAGCTTCTCGGATGTGGAGCTCTGTTTCATTTTAGATTGATAACTGACATACAAAAAGAGTTGCTAAATATCTACAACTTATACATTACAATTTCTACATAAAGGATAAAAATAACTACTCCTAATGCAGCTAACTTGTAGAACTAACTCAGAAAACAAAAAACCAGTTACAAATTAAAAAAGCATAACTACTGTTAACTGATATCTTCAACAGACTCATCTCCATGTGTTAGGCCTTTACGATAATTATATCTCAGGTCAATTTCCATCTTGGCTTGTGAACCTAACCCAATTGACATATTTGAGTCTTGGCAATAATATGTTAAAAGGGTCAATTCTAAGCTCAATTTCTAGACTCAAGAACCTTGAAATATTCGATGTTGAATCAAATAAATTGAGTGGTATAATGGAGTTTGAGACATTTTTGGGGCTCAAACGCCTTCGATATTTGCATTTATCCAACAATAATTTTTCATTGCTAGCCAAAACTATTACTAATGACACGGTTCCAAAGTTTGTAGGGCTGGAACTAGGTTCATGTAATCTAAGTGGTTTTCCAGAGTTGTTGCATAGCCAATATCAGCTTGCTATCCTTGACCTTTCGTTCAACAATATTCATGGTCAAATTCCTAAATGGTTGTTGAAAATAAGTCCAAGCTTGTGGTATTTGAATCTCCGAAACAACTCTTTTACAAGTTTTGAAGAATCCTCTGGTATTATTCCATCTAGTCTATTGTTTCTAAACCTTGATGGTAACTTTCTCACAGGGTCTTTGCCAATTCCACCACGCTCCGTCCTCTTCTACATGGTTGCAAAAAATAAATTCAGTGGAGGAATCCCATTGCAATTTTGCAACATGACTTCTCTACAATTTCTAGATTTGTCTCACAATAACTTGAGTGGGATTATACCACAGTGTTTGGGTAATTTGAGCAAGTCTCTATCATTTTTAAATTTGGAAGATAACAACTTCCATGGTCTCATTCCTGAAACTTGGGCAATTGGAAATGAACTCAAGGTGATTAAACTTGGAAACAATAATCTGTGGGGGAAGTTACCAAGATCACTTGCCAATTGTAAAATGCTAGAGTTTCTTGGTCTTGGTAACAATCAAGTCAAAGACACTTTCCCTTTTTGGTTGGGAGTTCTTTCCCAAATAAAGATTATCATCTTACATTTTAATGAGTTCTATGGTGCAATCAGTGGTCCAACGTCGTATTTGTTATTTCCTAAACTTCACATCTTTGACCTTTCTCATAATAAATTTGTGTGGCCATTGCCAGTAGCCTACTTCAAGAGGTGGAACATCATGGCAAACCTTGATGGGAAAAATGCATCATACTTGCATGTAGAGTTCGATGAATGGGTGAATGGTAGTTTCTGGCTTGATCAAATTTGTTACTTAATGACAATAACAAACAAAGGGCAGAAGATGGAATACACAAAGATCTTTGAGATTTTCATGGCCATTGATCTCTCTTGCAACAAGTTCGAAGGAGAGATTCCAAAAGTGCTAGGAAATTTAACAAGACTTCAACTTCTCAACCTCTCCAATAACATGCTTATTGGTCCAATCCCACTAGCCGTGGGATATTTGACAAGTCTTGAAGTGCTAGACCTTTCTCATAACAAGCTCACTGGAAGAATTCCTTGGCAGTTAACACATCTCAATTTCCTTGAAGTCTTCAATGTGTCTAACAACAATTTGATAGGACCTATCCCAAAAGGCCAACAATTTGATACATTTGAAAGTAGCTCATTTGATGGGAATGTAGGACTTTGCGGAATGGCACTATCAAAGAAATGTGATGACTCAGAGTCCAAGGTTTTGCCTCCATCTTTAACCTTAGAAGAAGAGTCTGGATTCCTAGTTAATTTTGGTTGGAAAATAGTGTTGTTGGGTTATGGATGTGGATTCCTAGTTGGTGTGGTCATTGGGATCATTGCTTTTACAAGAAAACCTAAATGGTTTATAAAGACCTTTCAAATCACACAACCAAAGAGGGCAAAAGAGGGTCGTAAAAGATTGAACAGGAGGATGCATTGAATATTAATATCTCTATTTGTATATTTCTATTTCCTATTTTTCTCTGTTTTTTTGTGGATTGTAGTGTGAAGTTCAGTGCAAGAATAATGCATGATAGTATGGAATATAATTTGAATTTTGCATGAATAAATTACGCTGTTACTTCAGTAGTTGATTTCTTTTCAAAAAATTTTTACTTTTTATATTCAGTTTAATTATAGTATATCTTGTGTCCTACAAAAATAAATGCAATTTGTCATTAAAAAAGAATTGCAATGTGAGAGAACTATCATGCATGTGAAATTTAGATGTTGGAAGGGTAACAAAATTAGGAAAAAATGAAAATACGGAAAAATATCATTAGGAGGCCCTTCACCTTTTACCTAATATTATTCTGTTCACCCAACTTCTAACTTTACCATTTTGGTCCCCAGCTTGCTTATTTTTCAGTCCCTCATCCTTGACATATTTCTCCTGCCTGTTCACTCGATCAGGTTGTGTGACAAATTTTGTGTGGGATTCAGAAATTTGGGTGATTCAAGCAATTAAATTAGTGGTTATAGTAAGTGATTCTTGTGTGTCACTTGATTAATTTACTAAAATTGACAAAAGAGATTTTAGACTGAATAAACAATGTCCTGATGAATAAGTTTTCTAGCAAATTTGGGTTGCATCCATCAAAGATTTCCACCACTATATCATTTTTGAGGCAGATTCAATTTGCCACTTGAATAATCTCATTCGGTAATGCTCTTAGACTCTCAAAGTTTCTGCCTGATTCAATTTTCATGTAAACCGCTTTGAGATGAATGTTTTTCGATATATATATATATTTTTTTACTTTGTAATTTTAAAAAAATATTTTTCTTTTAAATATCCAGCAGTTCTTATCTATTAGTCACTAACACTACTGTACCAATCAGATCTTAAGACAAAAATTGCCGTTTATTGCTTTAAACTTGAGCTAATTAACTACCGTTGCTTGCATTTTGTGTCATATACTTGCAAAAGTTTCAGTCTTAGATATTTGCGAGAGAAATATTAGCAACAGTTGTTAATTTATTCCATGGAAGACTGCCGGTCAGGGTGGGATGGAGCTGAAAAGGTCATTTGTTGAAACTATAAAATAAACCAAACATGAAGTCATGAACATGCATTAATTAGCTCAAAGGTTGAGCAATGAAAACAAGGCAAGAGAATGTGAAATGAAATGAACTGAGCTTTCACTGTAACGTGGGCTTTGATTTTTCATTCATTCATAATTTGAAATACATTGATGACTCCGTTCTTTCCCCGAAATACATTCACTGGTGCGCTCTAGCTTGCACCTAACCATTGACTAAAATCATCAAACTTAATCTCACAATCTTCAACATCATTGTGGCAGGAACAAGTTAGGGAGAAACATCTGTGGCCTTGATGTGACCATGTATTTGATTTCGGGCTTCCCACGTCGAGCTGGTATGCGCCAATTTTCAACTCATCTTTTTCTATGTAACTACACTAAGTTGAATACTATTTTTTTTAGTTGATCATTGACTAAGTTGTATACTACTATTGCTGATTGATTATATAAATTAAAGTTACCGAAGAATGTATTAGCATTAAAAAAAAAAAAGGAGGTCATGATCCATATTTCAAGCCTTTGTGTCACCTTTTACAAATTAAAAAGTAAGATAACGAAATTTTTAAATAACTTGACCATTGTGTATTTAATATGCCATCACAGTTAATTGCAAAGTTAAAGCTGATTTTGCGTCTATTTTTCTTGCGCGTCAATCAATGGATTTGAATTTTTCTTCTGCAGAGCTGGCTGCAGGTTTTAGAGTCAGCTCTTTGCACATTTTTTAAGCATTTTGATTCATTTTTAGTGCAATCCAAGTTTACTTATATTGCAATATTTTAGCAATTTAACCATACATTTAAATGAACTAATTAGTCACTTAAATATATTTTATAATCATCAAAATCATAGATACAATATTTTTCATTTAACACAACTATTAATATCAATTGGTTTGGTTATTAAAATTTATAATTAAAAGTTTTTTTTTATTTTAAATTTAAATTTAAAAATAACAATTTTTTAAAAAATATATTGAAATAAAAAATGTATCAATTACTGCCTAATTTTTTTATCTAGAAACTTGAACTATGTGACTGGTTAATAGAGACAAAAAAAAAAAAATTGTTTTAAATATCCACTGCTTGTTATTTTTTACTCACTACCATTACCACTACCTACAACTGCTGCAGCAATCTGCAACGAGCGAGGCCATAAGACAAAAATTACTGTTTATTGTTTTAAACTTGAGCTAATTAACTACCGTTGCTAGCATTTTGTGTCATATACTTGCTAGAGAAATATTAGTAACAATTGTTAATTTATTCCATGGAAGACCGCCGGTCAGGGTGGGATGGAGCTGAAAAGGTCATTTGGTGAGACTATAAAATAAACCAAACATGAAGTCATGAACATGCATTAATTAGCTCAAAGATTGAGCAATGAAAACAAGGGAAGAGAATGTGAATGAGATGAACTGAGCTTTCTCTGTAATGTGGGCTTTGACTTTTCATTCATTCATAGTTTGAAATACACAGATAACAATATTTTTCCCGGAAATACATTAATTAACTGATGCGCTCTAGAACCTAACCATTGACTAAAATCATCAAACTTAATCTCACAATCTTCAACATTATTGTGGCAGGACACGTTAGGGAGAAAAATCTGTGGCTTTGATGTGATCGTGTATTTGATTTCAGGCTTCCCACCTTGAGCTGGTATGCCAATGTTAGAAACTGAAAAGAATAAAGAATGAAAAGTAATTTAAAGAAAGGTTTGCTCCAATTGCTCGTCTCACATTTGTGCGTAGTTTGTTTGCTATTGTTGCTATACAGAGATAGAAATTGTTACAGATGAATGTGAAAAATGCTTTTCTTAATAGTGACCCAGAAGAAAAAGTTTATATGAAATCACCTCCTGAGCTCAACCATCCTTGAAACAAAATATGCCGATTATGACGTGCATTATATTAGTTGAAACAATCCTCTCGAGCTTGGTATGCAAAGTTTAGTACTACTGTAGTGAGTTTGGTTTTACTTTGAGTCCACATGATATCTTTATATTTTTCTTCTCTTTATTTTTTCTATCAGCCAATTTTCAACTCATCTTTTTTTATATATCTACACTAAGTTGAATATATATCTATAAAAAATATATATATATATATATATTTGGGATATTGACTAAGTTGAATACTTCTATTGCTTATTGATTATACAAATTAATTAAAGTTACCAAAGAATGTATTAGCATTAAAAAAAAAAAAGTCATGATCCATACTTCAAACCTTTGTGTCACCTTTTACAAATTAAAAAGTAAGATAAATAGGAGATTTAATGTCTTAGTTAACCAACTTTAATTATATTATTATTTAGTTAAAAAATTCAAAATGTCTTAAGTAACATTAAAAGTATTAAGATATCTGGTAATAACTATTAATTATGTAAGGTATAGATATGTACCATAACTTTGTTAAATTTAATGTTTAGTTATTATTAGATATCTTAATATTTTTAAATATCAAAATATCTTAAT
>BPVZ01000058.1:1433108-1455793 GCA_020521535.1 Rubroshorea leprosula | reverse complement strand
TTTTTTAAAAAATAATATAAAAAAGTTTGTGTGATGTAGTAGCATTTTTTCTGTGTGGCTGTGGCATAATCATGCCCTTGTTTCAGAGAATCTGAGGTGAAAAGTGTTTTTTGGGTTCAAACTTTTCTTGTTGTATACCATTTTGCGCGGTAGAAACTGGATTTTTTTTTTTTTGAATATTAGAGAATTCTAGGGAATGAGGGAATTTTTTTTAAGTTGTCCGTGAAAGTCAAATTTCTAATCAACTTAGACTCAAGCGTTAAGGTTTGGGGGTGGATCATGAGACCTGAAGTCCCGGTTTGCAGTGGAAACTGTGTTTGGTGTTAGAAAGATCCATAATTTTTATCTCTTCCTCTGGTAACCAAGGTTCTTTGTTTTCTTCCACGCCACTCGCTACAGTATGTGTTTGTGTAGAGACAGAGACAGAGAGCAGAGAACTAGAGACTGACTCATCTTTTTTATTTTTATTTTTATTGTATTTTTATTTTATTTTTATTTTATTTTTCTTCATTTTTTTATTAAATTAATATTTTCTCAGTTTTTCGGCCTTGGAAAGGGAAAATATGATTTATGGTGTGGGAAAATATGATTTATGGTGTTAGAAAATCAAATGACTTTTTTCCATGGTTCTATAAAGATTCAACCTAGAAATTATGCCTTCCATTTCTCACTAAAGTAAAATTCAACCTTTTACATTAAATGAATAACACCACAACAAGGATTTACTTAAGAAATTTGTTTTATAATTCCTATCATATTAAATTACAGTCAAAAAGATATATTTGTTAGTGATTATTAAAATGAACCCCTCTTATTTCTCTTAAAATAAATCTCCCTTTATATTTTTAAGTTAAATAAAATTAACTCTCTTGCATTCTAATTGAAATATATTAGTCAAAACTTAACAAATATCATAATTATATGTCATCATTTCATCTTTTCCTTTCAATACTTGTTAAGTTCTTACTAATTAATTTGGCAGTTTTGAGCCTTTAGCCTTTATATATATATATATATATATATATAACATGACATTTTTCTTATATGTAACCAAATGAGATTGGTTAACTCTTTCTTTGCTAGTCAGCTTGATACTAGAAAAAGAAAATGTTTTGTCGCGAACAAAATGGGTCCAAGATTGCTAAATTAACAAATGCTTAAAAGGTATTAAAGAGAAGTTAGAAAGATGATCTAAGATTACATTGTCTATCAGATTTTAGCAAACTTATTCAAGTGAAATATACGAGTACTAATTTCATTCAACTTGAAAGTGTGTGAGAATATTTATATATTAAAAAAAAATATAAGGGTTTATTTCAATAATTATTGAAAACAAAGGGGTAAATATACCCTTTTCGCAAATAAATTACACTGCTTCAGCCTGATTTTCTTTTAGAAAAATCTTATTTATTATATTCGGCTTAAATCTAGTTTATCATTTATCCTACAAAAATAAATGCAATTTTTCATTGAAGGTCTAAAAAAATGGAAATGCAATTCAAGAGATAAATGTTAAAATTCATATGTTGAATCATCAATATTATAATATTTGTAGGATTGTAAGTTAATAATTATATATGATATTAAATGAGATGTAATATAATATTAAGTAAATAAATAAATATAATATAATAAATTAATTTTTAAATAATAAATTAATTATTTCATAATAAATTATATTTTATATTTATAATATTTTATAGTATTATAAATTTGTAATGGGAGCATTTTGTACCACCGACGTTGAAAAGGTCACAAAATTTGGGAAAAAAAAGGAAGGAAAAAATGTCATTAGAAGGTGCTTCAGCTTTCAACTTCCTTTTTATTTCTTTTCAGTCCCTCGTGGTCAACATATTTCTCCTACTCTTCGCGTTCAGGTTCTGCTGTTCTGGTGGGAAATACTGACTCCACGTCTACGAGAGGGGGACAAATTTGTGGATAAAATATTAGGGTTTTCACAGATAGATTCCCGTCACAAATTTTGTGTGGGATTCAGAAATTGGATGATTCAAGCAATTTAATCAGTGATTAGTAAGTGAGTCCTGGGTGTCACTTGATTAATTTGCTAAAATCAGCAAGAGGGATTTTTGGGCGAGTAAACAACGTTCTGATGATTAAGTTTTCTAGCAAATTTGAGGTCGCAGCCTTCAAAGATTTCCACCATTATCATTTCTGAGGCAGATTCAATTTGCCATTTGGATAGCGTCATCATGGTATATATGCTCTTAGACTCTCAAAGTTTCTATCTTTACTGTACATGTTTCTATCTGAAATCAACAAAATGCATTAGCTCAAAGATTGAGCTATGAAAACAATAGAAGAAAATGTGAAATGAACTGAGCTTAATTTCTCTGAAAGCGGGCTATGATTTTTTTCATTCATAGTTTGAAATGCATTGATGACTCCATTTTCACTGAAATACAATTAATTGGTGCCCTACCACCTAACCACTGACTAATATCAGCAAAGGTAATCTCACAATCCTCTACATTATTGTGGCAGGACAAGTTAGGGAGAGACATCTGGGGCTTTTATGTGATCATGTATTTGATTCCAGCCAGGTTTCACACGTCGAGCAGGTATGTCAATTTTCAATTTTAAGTCATTTTTCTTTTTTTGGTATATATGATGTGCTACACAAAAGGGGTAGCCTCTCCTTTTTTTCAAATCCCTCCCCCACTTGATGTTTGAACATGAGATCTCTAATTTAAAATCTCAGACTCTTAAGCAGTTGAACTATCCTTGGGGCTCAATTTGAAGTCATCTTATTCTTCTTCTGTCTAGGAATACTTGAATTGGTATTGTGTGCTTTCATGATCGCCTTTAACATTGAGCATTCAAACATACTGTCATGATCAACTTGCTTTATTATTCCCATTCATACATGTCAATGTCCTTCTTTTATTATTTGATCAACTTGCTTGACTTTTGGTCCCATGCTGTCACGATCGTATTTAACATTTAGAAGCATTCAAGTCAAGTTGCTTCTGTGAATTATGGGGTGGATGGATTCTGATAGATATTTGTGCTTCTGAAAACTTGAAAACAAATGGGAATAATTCTACAAGAGTGCCATTTCAAAAAAAATAATTCTGAGATAGGAGAACATTGAAAAATTATTTTCAAAGAAGTCTTAGAATGTTAAATTGTTCTTCCAAAATTAGTTTTTTTTTAATAATTTTAACTGGTCTAATCAAGTTCCTTACTTATTGACAATAACACAGATGTAAATCTCTGATTGTATATTACTGTTTTTTTTTTTTTTTAAAGGCAAAACAAATTATAATTATTATTAAAGGAGTACAAAGGTACTTCAATCTTTACATCCAAAATACAAATATGCTTCCTTAATCTTGAAATCCCCACATCAACAGATAAGTCTTCCCGTTCTCATCTCACACATCCCAGCTTTAAACTCCTTTTGAAATTACATGCATCCCTTAAACTTCTAGCTGGATTTCTACAAAAGATAACACCTGCAGACCCATCTTTCCTTTTATCCAATGAAAAAATTGCTGTTCTTGTTTTACCTTAAGGTAACTACTGTGGCTTGCGTTTTGTGTTGCGTACCTGCCAAAGTTATGGTCTTAGATATGTGCAAGAGAAATATTAGTAACAACTGTTAATTTGTTGCATTGAAGAATTCCAGGTCACAGTGGGGTGGAGCCATGAACAACCATTAAGGAAAGAGTATCTTAATGATGATTTGGTGTATTGAAGATTGTACCTATTAGATTTTTGAGGTAAGAAGAAGGGGTTGAGAGAGGACTTGGAGGAGAGTAGGCGAAGGGTAGAACTTAGAACATGGTATAGAACATAAACTTGGAAGGGGCAGAGACATTCACCTAACCGGGAGGAGAGGAGAAATTGTTCTCCAACTCTCTCATATTTCCACTAACATGTCTGCCCATTTATAGCAGCAAATTCAACATAAAAACAGTATTTTTCACCTTCTTTCCATGATTTATGGTTACATGTTTCCTACAAAATCTATCCTAACATTTAAATCAAGGATTGCAGGACATAAACTAACATAAAAAAAGTACATTGAAACACTATCACATTGCTACACTTTTGTTGACTAATTTGCCGCCTCCATTTGCATTTCATTTGCATTTGTATTTCAGTTCCTTCCATAACTGCTGCATCTTTCTTTCCACCATTGAAGCAGCTTTATTGCTGCGCATTCTGTCCCATAAATGAGGCTTCTTGCTGCACCATTTTGTTGTTTTGTGGTAGCAACATCACAGCTTAGATGCCACTGTTCCAACGGTACCAGTTCACCGTTACTGTAGATTTAGTATTGTATATATCTTATGCCTGTATATCTGAATTGAAGTCTCTGACGGTTTCAATACAAACCATCCTTGTATATATATGTGTTTGTCTTGAATTTGTACCTAGTAATAATGAGACAGTTGTATTTTTTACTGATGTATACGGGGCTGTTTGTATCTTATATATGCTTGTAAATCTGCATTCAGGTACGTTGATATTTTCAAGGCATGTGGGTTGAACTGGTATGAGCAGTCATGATCATCTTTAACATTTAATAGTCAAGTTATTGTAGGATTTATTATGAGTAGTGATGGTTAACGCTTAAAAAACTTGTGTGATACATGGGCTCAAAAGGGCCAAGCTTTTGCCCTCTTCCTTAGTAGATCAACTGAATATAATTGTCTATAAAAGCTCTTCACTTCCATGAATTTCTACAAGTTCAAAACCAACATATCCAAACAAACCATGGTTTCCTCCTCCACTCATTTCTTTCTTTTAAGCTTGGTTTTCTTGATGATCTCCTTCTTTCAACTATCCTCACATCAGCAACTGTGTCATAAGGATGAGTATCTTGCTCTAATGCAATTCAAAGACAGCTTTGTCATTGAAAGGCAAGCATCTACTTGTCCAAAAGTCGATCTTTGGAAATCTCAAGGGGTTGATTGCTGCTCATGGGAGGGCATATGGTGTGACCAGAACACTTCTCATGTCATAGGCGTTGATCTCAGTAGTAGTTGTCTTTTTGGTTTTATCAATTCCAGTAGCAGCCTCTTTCGCCTTGGACACCTTCAATACCTCAACCTTGCACTCAATGACTTCAATTTCTCTAAGATACCATTTGCAGTGGGCAATCTTTCCAGGTTAACTTATCTCAACCTATCTGGTTCTTTCTTTTCTGGTCAAATTCCACATGAAATTTCAAAACTCTCCAATTTAGCTAAGCTTGACATTTCTTTCAATCTTGATTATTCAAATCAAGGATTGTTGGAAATCAAAAAGCTTGATTTGAACAGCCTAGCTTTAAACTTAACCAAGCTAGAATGGCTTGACCTCTCTTTTGTTGGTATAAATTCTCCAATATCTAAGGCCCTAGCAAATATGTCATCATTGACATATCTCCATTTTGGTCAATGTGGATTATTTGGAAAGTTTCCCACAGACATTTTTCAGCTACCTAAACTTCAAGTCCTTGATTTGGATAACAATTGGGAACTTAGTGGTAGTTTTCCTGAATTTGACTCTCACAATCAACTTAGTGTACTTGATGTTAGAAACACAACCTTTTCCGGTGAGTTACCTATCTCAATAGGAATGCTTAGGTCTTTGGAATATTTAGATGTCAGTAGTTGTAGCTTTTCAGGCTTAGTACCACCTTCAGTGGGTAATCTCACCAAGCTCCAAGTCTTGATCCTTGCAAATAATTCTTTTGTGGGAGAAAAGGTTCCTTTCTTCTCAAACCTTACTCAACTAATTCAAATAGATCTTAGTCTAAATCATTTCACTTTTAATGAGGTCCCTTCTTCTTTTGCTAGCTTGACCCATCTCATGTGGATAAACCTTTATGGTAATCAAATTACCGGTCATTTTCCATCTTGGATTACAAACCTAACAAATTTAAGATATTTGAGTCTCGCGCTTAACATGTTACAAGGATCTCTTCCAAGATCAATTTCTAGACTTAAGAACCTTGAAATATTTGATGTTGGTTACAATAACTTAAGTGGTATTGTTGAGTTTGACACATTTCTTGAACTCAAATTCCTTAAAGATTTGGGTTTATCCTTCAATAATTTCTCATTGGTAATCAAAACTACCACCAATGGAACAATTCCAAAGTTTGAAATGCTAGGTCTTGCTTCTTGTAAACTAAGAGAGTTTCCAAACTTTTTGCGTAACCAGAGTGAGTTGAATGTCCTCCACCTTGCCTTAAACAACATCCAAGGCCAGATACCTGGTTGGATATTGAATATGAGTGCAAGTTTATGGCTTTTAGATCTTTCTCACAACAATTTCACAAGTGTTGAAGAATCCTTTCTTGTTTTTCCTTCTATTAGTCTTTTAATTCTAGACCTTAGTTTTAACTTTCTCAAAGGTTCTCTACCAATCCCGCCACTCTCCATCCTTTCCTACATAGTACCCGGGAATATGTTCAGTGGAGAAATTCCATCTCAATTCTGCAAAATGACTTCTCTTCTAATGCTTGATTTGTCTCACAATAATTTGAGTGGAATGATGCTGCAATGTTTTGGCAACCTCAGCACCATGTTGGTTTTAAACTTGGAAGGAAACAACTTCCATGGTCCTATTCTTGAAACATGGGAAAGTGAAAACAAACTCAAAGTAATTCGAATGGGACAGAATAATTTGCAGGGGAAGTTACCAAGATCACTAGGCAACTGCAAAATGTTGGAGTTTCTTGATCTTGGAAACAACAAGATCAGAGATACTTTCCCTTCTTGGTTGGGAGCTCTTCCTAAATTGAGGATTCTCATTTTGCGTTCAAATAGGCTCTATGGTACAATTTCAATCAAAGTACCAAAGACAAATTTCTTGTTTCCTAAGCTTCACATCATTGACCTTTCAAACAATGGATTTGTTGGCACTTTGCCAGTAGACTTCTTTGCAAGATGGAATGCCATGATTGATCTTGATGGGGAGAATGCAACATATTTGCAGGCATATAACCACCATATCATGGTGAATCATCTTGTCATTCCTTATCTATATCCTTACTCAATGACAATAACAAACAAAGGAAAAAAGATGGAGTATGCAAAGATCTTAGAGGTCTTTAGTGCCATGGATCTTTCTTGCAACAAATTTGAGGGAGAAATTTCAGAAGTAATTGGGAACTTAAAGAGACTTCAACTGCTCAATCTTTCCAATAACGTCCTTATTGGTCCAATCCCAACAAACTTGGGATATCTCACAAATCTTGAAGCACTTGACCTTTCTCAAAACAAGCTCACAGGAAGAATTCCTACACAGCTAACGCAACTCAATTTTCTTGAAGTCTTCAATGTGTCTCACAATCATTTGATGGGACCTATTCCAAAAGGCCAACAGTTTGATACATTTGAAAACAGCTCTTTTGATGGAAATTCAGGACTGTGTGGAATGCCACTGTCAAGGAAATGTGACTACTATAACCCTGAGGATTTGCCTCCAACATATTCAACCTCTAAAGGAAATGAAGACTCTAGATTGTTAGCTGGTTGGAAATTGGTGTTGCTGGGTTATGGATGTGGATTCCTTATCAGTATTGTCATTGGAAACATTGTTTTCACAAAAAAACATGAATGGTTTATGAAGACATTCCGAATCCGGCAGCGAAGAAGGCAAGGGGTGGTGTGTAAAAGATTGAATAGGAGGAAGTAGTGAAGATGATATCGATCCCCATATGCTATCACTTCATTTTCTTGTTTTTTTTTACTCCTACTTCTCTTTGTTTGTGATTACAAGTTCAGTGCAAGTCTAATGTATATATTATGGAGTGGAATTTCAATCTTCATGAACAAGTACATATACTGCTACTTTCAGCAATTGAAGTGGAATACTTATAATTTCCTTTTAGTAAATTCTTTGCTTTCCAAACAGAGAGAAACAGAGAAGATAATTATATTCTAGCCAAAAACAAGAGAGAAGAAAATTATATTCATTAATATGAAAATGCAATTTATTATTAAAAAAGGTGCAATTTGAGACAGGTGATATTTTGGTTGTATATAATTTGTTGTAATTTTTGTTTAAATTTTACAATTCTTCACCTCTTCATCCTACGAGTCCCAACTCTTAACTCCTTTTTTAAAAACTACATGCATCCTTTAAAACTACTTGTAAGTATGGGTCTGAGCTCAATTACATTGGACGCCTTTAACTTAAGCCGTTTGGCCGTTCAATCTAACCATTTCCACAGGCTAGACATGGTCGAGGTTAAATAATCTTCTAATCGAGGTTGAAGTAATCATTTCAACCGATTGTACGACAAGTACGGTGAGGCCATGCCAAGTTGATCTCCTTTCCTGAGATGTTTGCTTTACTAGCCATGTTTATTTGTGAAGTAGTCAACGTAGATATCTCCTTAAGGTCTATAAATACTTTGTAAGGTTCAGTTGCTATAGGTGTTTGAAATCGATTTAAAGTTTTCTTTTTGCTTTCTCTTAAGTAAATCTGATTATTGTTAATTTAAGTATCAGAGTGTTTACTTTGAAATCACCTCAAAGCTTTGCAGGTCAATTTACTTAGAGTACTGAGTGATAAGTTGAATTTATATATATATTAATATGAAATTTTTGCCTTGATATTATTGATATTTGGATGAGTTTTATGAGATTTTACTTAATTTTACTTAATTTTCATTCTTTGTATAGAAAAGGACTTAATTGGAAGAAATCATAAATTTTAAGAGCAAAATGTAGAGATCAGAAACATGATGATTAACTTGTGCAGAATCCAGAAGTTAGGGACCAAGACTGTCATTTTACCATTAATAGAAATTCCTTAGAAGGTCAAAATCCTAGACTCTTCGCGGTGGATACAATGAAGGTGTCAGCACCTTCTCTAGGGTGTGGATAGGTCTTTGTTATTTTTATATGGGTCCCACTTCTATTTTAATTAGGTTTTCTAAAATCCTACAAATACTCATCCAAGTTTAGAATTAAGAGAGCTTTGGCGATACTAGTGGCAGCCCTCTTTTGGGCATTCTTGGAGATCAAGATAGAAGATTTATCAATAGTAGAAAATCAAGAATTTCAACTTTCTCAAATTGGAGTTTGTTTTTCTTTAGATTACTTTTATCTATTGTTTAATATTTTTATATTCATAATTATGATTTCAAGTTTTATTACTTTTATTATGAACTAATTTATTTTATTAGAACTATGATGTAACTTAATCAATTTAATATAAATTTTGTAATTTTTATACTTTCAATTAAAGTTATTCGCATGATGAGTTTATGTTATTGAATTTAATGTGTTGAAAGTTTGGTCATATTTTAATTGATTTAGTGGTTTATACATGAACTTGAGAAATAATTGCATAAATTAGACTAATAATATAAACTGTGTTAGACTATGAGACTGAGAGATAATTAGTGCCACAAGTGATAGTGGAGGAAGAGAAGAGAGTTAAGAGCTTCCTCTTCTTAAGTTAGAGATTTCCACATTACTTAATGCTCATTAGTTTGTTTTAAATTACACATTAGTTTGTTTTAAATTACATAGAAAGATGATTAATTTAACAAATAGATGAAGAATTAACTTCACTTGAGAAAGCTAGTTAATTAATTTAGAGGAATCTGCCATTACATACAATAACACTCAACAAATTAGTTTTGGAAGCATTTTAATCCAAAATTTATATTGATTGGTTACGGTGAAATTGATGCCTTATCTTATATCTTGATTAGTTTTATTTTAATTGTTATTTACTTTTTCTTATTTTTAATTAAAGTTTCTTCTTTTTTGATTGTTCAAATAAATTTAGATTAACTATTTTTAGTGCTTAGTTAATCACAATTCTCATCATTATATTATTTCAAGCGAGTAATACATTTGTTAGGTATCTACGCTTTTCAATGGTTGGTTCAAGTCCTCTTTAGATGAGCTGCAACTTAGATGTTTGCTACTTCTTGGTTTGCAATTGAGCCTTCTTCCTTATCAGCTGCACTTATTTGAATATAACAAAAGAAGTAATTTCAGCATATTCTCTTCTAAATTTCTCTAACAAACAAAAAGAACATAAAAAATTTTCATCTACTTTTCACCTTAATGTTGGTAAGATCCGTGTTGTTCTTTGCAAGAAATGAAGTAAAGTACTTGAAATTTTCTGGTGTTGGTTGATAGTGACCACTGTGAGACTAAACTACCTAGTGAAAGTAACCAAAAAAAAAAAAAAAATCATTAGGAAACTTTTTCAACAAAAGAAAAGCACTAAAGTAGTGAATTAAACCAAGTAAGTGAGATATGTTATGGCAGCTACCATGTTAATGGCAGCTACTATGTTAATGACAACACCTTTAGAATTCCATCTTCAACAACTAATCTTCCAACTACAATTGTGGCTCCTCCAGCCAGGAAGCTCGAGTGTTGAAATGTGCCTTTCTTCTTCTGGCTAACATACAAGGTCTTTGATGTGCTAAGAACAAATATCCACTTAGCATTGCCAGTGGAGTGAAGGAGCTTCCCTATTTGCTTGAATAAGAGCTTTCCATCAACCACAATGACTTCATAGGCTACCCTCTCCATCTGTAAGGTGGAAGAAATGTTACAAAAAGGAAGTGTGACTACCATAACTCTGAGGTATTGCCTCCAACATCTTCAACCTCTAAAGAAAATGGAGACTCTAGATTGTTAGCCAAATCTACTTGGAAGTTAGAGTTGTTGGGTTATATATGGATGTGGAATTCTTGTCGGTGTGATCATTGGATGCACTATTTTTACAAGAATACATGAATGGTTTATGAAGACTTTCCGAATTAGGCAGCCGAAAGGCAAAGGAAGGGGTGTGAAAGATTGAATAGAAGGATGCAGTGAAGATGATATCTATCTGCTAGTGCTATTATTTCCTTATATATTTATTTTTCCTTCTTTTCTCCGTATGTTTGGATTACATTCAAGTTCAATGCAAGAGTAATGTACAGTAACATGGAGTGGAACTGCATGAATAAGTTACACTAGTACTTCAACAAGTGATGTATCAGCTTTTGAATTTGCACGCTTGAAGCTTCTCTTCCTATTCCACCATTGAACGTCATCTTCTATTTGGCTACAAAATATAGATTCAAAGGCCAAATCCCACCTCAAATATGCAATTTGATTTCTTTCCTAGTTTTTTATCATTCTCACAGTAATTTGAGTGGAACAATCCCTTAATGTTTGGGGAACTCTAGCATGTCTTTGACAATCATTAACCTGCTATATAATGCTGGAGTTTCTTGATATTGGTAACAACCAAATTAAAGACACTTCCCCTTCTTGGTTAGGAACTCTTCCTAAATTAAAGATTCTCGTCTTACCTTACAAGGGGTTCTATAGTGCAATTGCAATTTGCAATTAGGAATCAGGATATGGAATGGAATGATTCAAGCAATTTAGTTGGAGATTAGTGAGTGATTCTTTAGTGTGGCTTGATTAATTCACTGAAATTAGTAAAAGGGATTTTTGGGTGAATAAACATTATCCTGATGATTAAGTTTTCTAGCAAATTTGGGGGCAGCAGGTATCAAAGATTTAGTGTAAGAACAACTTATGGTATGGAATATAATTTGAATTTAAATGAGTAAATTACACTTACTTCACCAGTTGCTTTCCATTGAGAAATTTTTACTTCTTGTGTCCTTTATACTACAAAAATAAATTCATTTTATAGTTAAAGAAAACGGAATGTGAGAGATACATCATTCGTAAATGTGAAATTCAGATGTTGAAAATGTAACAAAATTTGGAGAGAAAAAGGAAAATAGGGAGAACATGTCAGTGGTGTTGGAAATATTATTGGAAATGTGGTATTCAAACCTGCAAAATGATGAAATAAAACTGCTATGAAATGGTAGCAATGAGGTTAAAAATTGACAGCAAATGAGTTGCAATTTGACAGCAAATATGGCAACAATTTTAGCTACAAAAATGATGGAAGTGAAGCCTTCAAATGGCACCAAAAATATGTAGCAAGCTAAGCTACAAATGTTGATGAAATGAAGTTGTAATAAACAGTAAATGAAATACAAATGCAAAAGGAATACAAATGCAAATGAAATGAAAGGTTGCAAAGTGGCTGCAGAGTCATAGCAACATGGAACCGCACAAAATGGCAGCAAATCTTTTCAATGTAATCTTGCTCTAAATGTTTGATAGATTTTCTTGTATTAGGTAAAATATTAGGTGTCAAAAACTATTTTATGTTGTGTTGTTTCTGCTATAAATAATATCAATGAAATTTCTAAGTGTTATACTCCTCTCCATTTTAGTTAGGTTCTGCTCTTCATCTTCCTCCTGATTTTCTCTCCATTTCTTTGTGAAAAAAATCAATATGGTATCAAAGCCTTTCATGATCTTTGAGGGCTTGTGTGAGAGTGATTTGAGGGAAATCTACCACCACAAATTCTGGTCAAACCCAAATGTTTTCCAGCAAGTTTTTCCTTTCAAAACACCCCCCCTTTTTTTTTTGTAACCATAGCAAACTCCTTTGACCAAAAATGCAGTAAAGATGCTGTGATTTTGTGAAGGTTAACTTTAGGTCCTTCAATCTTTGAAAGTGGTTGACAAAAAGATGCAACTAAGTTGTTAAGGCAAAAGAGAGTATGTGAAACTATGAAGTTGAAGGTTAACTTAATGTCCTTCAACCTTATTGAGGCGAAAGATTTGCAAGAAGCATCATGCAAAAGATGTGGTGTTTTATGTTGCTGGTATGGGTGGTGTTTTTATGCTACAACATTAGTACAAAAATGCAAGGATGGCTTGTGAAGGTGCAAGTTGGGACCGAGAGAGTACTCAACATTGCATCAAGTCATTTTCATGACCGAGTAGCCAAATCTTTAGCCCAAGGAAGTTATAGAAGATGAAAAAGATGATGAAGCAATACCTTGAGGTATCAAAATCCTTGTTTTATTTAGTTAGAAAATGCAACCTAGTTTCAGAATCTCCAACATTTGTTTGGGGTAACAAATTCCCAAGGAAGGAAAGCTACAATGAAGGAGGAGTTGAGGTTGTTTTTGAAGGGTGGTACGTGGTTGTGAAGAAAATATGAAAATTAAGTACAAGATGGATAACAAAGGGCTGATCCGAGGTGCTTAGGTACAAATCTGTTTTTGTTTTATTATTATTATTATTATTATTATTTTGTAGCTTTGATGCCAGGGAGGAGCGTCGGAAATATTATTAGAATTGTGGCATTCAAACTTGCAAAATGATGAAATGAAAATGCTATGAAATGGTAGCAATGAGGTTGAAAATTGACAGCAAATGAGGTTGCAATTTGACAACAAATATGGCAGCAATTTAGTTGCAAATATGATGGAAACGGAGCTTTCAAATGACAGCAAAAATGTGTAGCAAACTAAGCTACAAATGTTGATGAAATGAAGCTATGATAAATAGTAAATGAAATGCAAATGCAAAACGAATACAAATGCAAATGAAATGAAAGGCTGCAAAGTGGCTGCAGAGTCACAACAACATGGAGCCACACAAAATGGCAGCAAATCTTTTGAATGTAATCTTGCTTTAAATGTTTGATAGATATTTTTGTGTTAGGTAAAATATTAGGTGAGAAAAGTTGTTTTATGTTGTGTTGTTTCTGCTATAAATAGCATAATATCAATGAAACTTCTAGAGTTTGAATGTTATACTCCTCTCCATTTTAGTTGGGTTCTGCTCTTTATCTTTCTCCTCCTCATATTACTCCTGATTTTCTCCCCATTTCTTTGTGAAAAAATCAACAAGTAGAAGTTATTTCAGCCTTGGACCTAATATTATTTTGTTCACCCAGCATCTAAGGGCAGGGTTATGGCTATTACTAAGAGTGTTAAGACATTGAAAATTGTAAAATATATCTTGAAAAATTTTGATTTTGTTTAATATAATTAATAAAAATAATTAATAATTATAATTATTAATTAATGATTGAGAATAATTGATAAAAATTAATAATTAATTAATTAAAATCAATTAATAAAACAATATTTTTAGAGACTATTTAAAAAAAAAATTATTAATATTAACACTTTTTATAATGAGAATAATCACACTCAACTTCAAACCTTACTATTTTGGTCCCCAACTTGCTTACATTCGAGTCCCTCATCTTTAACGTATTTCTTCAACTTGCTCAGGTCCAACTGTTCTGCTGGTTGCTAACTCGACACACAAGACACCAAAATCGTTTTTGTGGGAAATATTGAGGATAAATTTGGGGATAAAATAAGGATTTTCATGGACTGATTGTGCGACAAATTTTGTATGGGATTTAGAACTTGGAGTGATTCAAGCAATTTAAGTAGTGATTAGTAAGTGATTCCTATGTGTCGCTTGATTAATTAGCTGAAATTGGCAAAGGGGATCTTTGGGTAAATAAACAATGTCTTGATGATTAAATTTTCTAGCAAATTTGGGGTCACAAGCATCAAAGATCTCCACCATTATCATTTATGAAGCAGATTTAGTTTGCCATTTGGATAATGTCATCCTGGTATGCTCTTAGACTCTCAAAGTTTCTATCTTTACTGCATATGTTTGAGACAAAATGCATTAGCTCAAAGATTGACCTATGAAAACATTGGAAGACAATGTGAAATGAACTGAGCTTTCTCTGTATGTGGGCTTTGATTTTCATTTGTTCATAGTTTGAAATACATTGATGACTCCATTTTCATGAAAGCACATTAATTGGTGCCCTACCACCTTACCATGACTAATATCACCAAAGGTAATCTCACAATCTTCCACATTGTTGTGGTAGGAGAAGTTAGGAAGGAACATCTATGGCTTTGACCTGATCATGTATTTGATTCCATGCTTCCTTCATCGAGCAGGTATGTCAATTTTCAACTTTCAGTTTTCAAGTCATCTTTTTTTGTCTAGGAATTTTTGAATTGTGTGCTATCATGATCACCTTTAACATTTAGCACTCAAACGTACTTATATTGCTTATTGAGTTTATATAAGTTAAAAGCTATCAAAGAATGTATTAGCTTTGAAAAAATGGCCCGAATTAGTTAGATGGATTAGTTATGGGGTGGTTTGTCCTTACCTTTTAGTTGATGGGTGGATTTGTCTATATATGGGGGCAAGTTTGGGTTTTCCACTTTTCCAAATATTTTGAACATATATAATATGAATACAATTTTGTGTATAAAAGCTCTCCACTCAGCATCACTTGCATTAATTTCCATGAGTTCGAAACCAACATACCCAAAGAAATCATGGCTTCATCCATAACTTGCTTCTTTCACATTGTAATATCCCAAAATTTTCTAAAATTTTAGAACTTAAGATAGGAACTTATGTGGTAGAGATTAGTATTTTGGGTCAAATAGTTAAAATTCACAAAACCTAAGGGGGGGTTAAAAGTGAAATATGGTATTTAAAAAGGGGCTGAGGCTGTTTTCCTTTTTCCCCAGCCCATTTCTGCGTTGTCTTCCTCAATCCCCACCCAAAGCTTACCTCCCCAAACCCTTGCCTACGCCCAGCACATTCTTGCTTGAAAAACAAGGTGAGATTCAATTCTTCTTCTTCCTCCCAAGTTTGATTTAGTGATTTATGAGCTTATAGTTCCAAAATTTTGATCAAAATTCCAGATCTAGTTGCTGATACCTTCCAAATCTGCTGGTCTGTGTTGGGTTGCTGTCCATGGTAAGAAATCAGCCTTTAACATGGCTAAATATATAGCCATTATGAGACTTGATAGTCACTTGATTCAATTTTCATATATAATCTTATAAGCATAAAAAAGAGGCATCAAAATTAACAAGTCATGCTCATGCAACCTTTCATTAATGAAACGTGATCAGGTTCATTAGCCTCTTATATTTCCACAAGTCTCATGTCAAAAACAGCAAGCATGTGTAACACATGTATAAAGCTCAATGATTGTAATTAGAACTGTCATATACATAAACATGCTTATAACATAATCCAAGTAAAGGAAATCTCATTTACTCTAATAAGCTTTAAACAAACTCTAATAAGATCATGTCTAGAAGTAAGATATACCACTTAAACTCTATAAAGTTTTATAAGTAGTCACTACAAAACAAATATATTACCAAAACTCAATGAATTAATAAGCAAATGAAACCACTACTAAATAAATAATCATTACTAAATGAGAAGAAAAACAAAATTTCATTTGTATCAAATTAGTAATCCCAAAACCAAGGGGCAATCACGCACTCAAAACATGATCATATTCAAATTCATAAAGAGAATTTTGTATCTTATATCTTCCTTCTCACAGCTAAGAACCATGCCATCAAGTCTGAGATTTATTTAATCTCCAAATGGGATTTAAAGACCCATTTTATTTCTCTGGCCTCATTGTGCCAAATGACTTTTAATTATGAATCTATGCAGTCATTTGTATTTTTGTTAACTTCTTTTGAAGTCATTCTCTTGGAGATGTTTTCTTCTCATTTATAATTAATTAGACATTTTCAAGAGAACTATCACACATGCATGAACAACCCATGATGTAAATGATGCATGTGCCAAAACTCAAAAAAATTCATGACTCAAGAAACTATAATATCAAATTCTTATTATTTATAAAATAAGCAAATATGCATTATTTTAATGTAAATGGTTCAAATCGTATAAATATGATTTAAACCAAAGTCGTACTTTCAAAGTTCTGTCTTATCATTTCATATTTCAGAATGTATTATTTTATTCTATCATTTTATTGGTCCCCGTACCTGTTTCGATCTTGCAGTGGATCTTGATTCATCTACATTTCATGTCCTCTTTGGACTTGGAAAATTCGATTGCTTCCTTGATGAACAGAATCATGTCTCCATTGTTTCATTTTTCATGAAAATTGATTTCCTTTGCTTTATCATCAAGCGTGGAGCATCCTCCATTAAAACATCAACACTTTGGTTGTCATTGTAGATGGAATCAGGTGGAATCTTTTGTCCTTTATATTGCTTTTGCATCTAGTGATTGTTTAATCTGTTAGAATCATCATTAATTGATCATTGATCGAACACACAATTGCTTATGATTGATTTTATATACGGTCATTGATCAACTCTCCATCACTTAGCGATTATCCATCACATGATTGTGATGATCGACTAAATTTCCATTTTTTGCACACAGACTAATCACTCCAGAAATCCTTTTTATTTTGCCACTGTTGCACGTCAAATCTCTTTGGCTTCACAAGCGTTTTGTAACACAAGTTTCTTTTCAATTGTCTAGAAAGCCATGATCTCAGAAATTCAAAAATAGCTTAAAGATTTTTGGATCTAGGGGGTTAAAAAATAGATCATTGGCTTTAAGGCATGTTGCAAATGCCACTTTCCTCTTACTATTTTCACCCCCACCATTTTGGTATGCAAAGAAATTAATTGAAAATGCCTGTAGGATACAATGAAGCCCTATTCATTGCGCCTTGCACTAACGAAACCAACAACTAAATCCCATTTCTTCAAGTGGCAAAACTATCACTTTCATATGAGGATTTCTGCAGCAATTATTGCACAAAAGAGGACTATTTTATAGTGAAAAACAGCAGGATATTGTATGTATTATCTAACTTGGAATCACTATATTAAGAGGATGAAAACAAGGCTTTTATAGGTTATAGGAGTCTGTTGATAAAAGACACCTCCTTACGGATAAGTTTCTTCAATGTGAAGAGTTTTAACATGAAAAGACACCTCTTCATTTATGCCCTTTCCTAGCCATTGTCTTCTTCCCTCTATTTTGAAAATTTCTCCAACAATGGACTGTCTCTTTATGGTTAACATTTCAAATTGCCTTTTCAGTGTAAGCAAGTTGTTGTCTTTCACTTTGTTGTCACCTTCAATCTCCTTTTGAAGAGTATCCCAAGCACTTTTTGCTGTTTCTGTCCTCATGATCCTCGAAAAATTGAGTCTGGTATTCCACTATGGATGTATGAAAGGGCTTTGTGGGAGGCTTGAACATAATCTGCATATGTTGCTTCAACTGTACTACTGTTGGATTGTTTGGTAGCCAGGGAGGATTAAATATATTTTCTACTGAGTCCCACACACTGTTGCCTCCTAGGAATGCCTTCATTTTGATGGCCCACATGTTGTAGTTCTGGCCTGTGAACAGAGGAGGATTGGAAAGAGATCCTGTTGATGTATTGTTTGTAGTCATGGCTGTGTTTCATTGCTAGCACAGCTTCTCTCCCTCGCGTACTCTCTTGTTTACTCTCTCTCACACACGCCTGTCATAGGTCCCTCAAGAAATGAAGCTCTGATACCAATTGATGAATTTTTAGCTGAAGGTTAAAGAACAAGAACTCAAATTATGAAAATACACGTCTGCATTTTCGTTTTTCCAGCCGTTTCTCTCTTTCATTTCTTCTTGTGATTTTTCATACAAGCACAGCTTAGATGAAAAGAGGGATTACATTGCTTAGTTTCCCCTCAATGGTACAGAGAATTACATTTAACACGTTTGATGGAGAGTTGAGATTATCTGCACCATTTTCTTCAAATTGCAGTTTGTAATGTGAGCATCAAATCTCAACCCCCAACCAACTATTAAAGACACAAGCACACCTACCACATTAATTGAGGAGAGTTACAATGCAAAACAACATTTTTAACAATTGGTGTGGTCATTGGAAACGCTGTTTACAAAAGAAGACATGAATGGTTCATGAAGGCTTTTCAAATCAGGTAGTAGAGAAGGCAAATAAGGTGTGAAAGATTGAATATAGGAGAATGTAGTGACTATGAGATATATCTGCCCGTGCTAATATTTCATTTTTATGTTTCTTTTTTCTTCTGGTCTCTGTTTGTGTGGATTACAAGTCGAGTTTAAGACCAATGTATAGTATCAAGTTCAGTGCATGACCAATATAGTATAGAATGTAATGTAAATCTGCTTGAATTGATCCAGGCATGATTATTTCGCTGGATAGAGGAAAATACCAGAGTTTAGGCTTTGATTTTGTTAGCTGGTGTCCATTGCCATCTTATTGTGCAGAGGAAATACCGAGGGCGTGTTTGATGTCAGTGGAAGTGTGTCGGGGTTTTTGTGGAAAGGGTGGAGAGAGGACTTGGAGAAGGAGAGAGACACCCGGAGTTACCTCATTTGGTGAGGTCAGAATCCATTTTCTGCATTCATCTTCTGTCATGATAGAGTAGAAATCTCATCTCATGATACATAAACAGTAATTTCTACCGAATACAATAACTTCTACCTAACATATTGACCAAGATGTAGAATTTTGCTGCCATTTTGTGCAGCTCCAAGTTGCTGTAATTTGCTGCTACCGTGCTGTTCGTGCAGCTTTACCTTCTTTTTATTGGCCGCCACTGCTGCAGCTTTGACACCACAACTCCAACAAAGTGCATTAGTATGAAGTGTTTTGTAAGTGTTGTCTGCTGGGAATCTCTTGTGGACTCAGACGTCTTTTGAGATTGGTTTAAATGTATATGCGTTGGGGTACTGCTTGTGTCCCGTTTAATAATTAAAATTCATCTGTCTATTAAAAAAAAAAATCTGCTTGAATATATTCATTATATATTCATTAATGTGAAAATGTAACTTATCATAAAAAAATGCAATTTGAGAATGGTGTGAAGCTTTGTTGGAGGCATGTAAATTTTTGGTCGTACATGCATAATTTGTTCTACCATTTTTTTTTTTTTTTAAAAAAAAACAAATGTACAGAAGACCATGCAAGACAGGGAGAAACATACTTCATTGCAGGTCTCCCACACGGCCCCACCTACGTCAGGTATGTCAATGTTTTGTTTTATTATTTGATCAACTTGCTTGACTTTTGGTCCCTTGCTGTCATGATCGTATCTTAGAAGCATTCAAGTCAAGCTGCTTACGATAATGATGGGGTGGTTGGATTCTGATAGATAATTTTGTCGTGATATTGTTGATATTTTCGTCAACTGGCCTAATCAAGTTTCCCACTCATATTGACAATAATGCAAATGTAAATCTTTGATTGTATATTATTAATTTTTTTAAGGCAAAACAAATTATAATTATTATTAAAGGAGTATAAAGTACTCCAATCATTACATCAAAATTACAAATATGCTTCCTTAATCTCGAAATCCTCAAATCAACAGACAATTCTTCCCCTTATCATCCTACCCATCCTTTTGTCCAATGAAAAAATTGCTGTTCTTGTTTTAATTAACTTAAGGTAGCTACTGTGGCTTGCATTTTGTGTTACATACCCGCCAAAGTTATGGTCTTAGCTAGAGAAATATTAGTAACAAAGGTTAATTTGTTGCGTTGAAGAATCCCAGGTCACAGTGGGGTGAAGCTATAGACAACTATTAAGGAAAGAGTACCTTCATGATGAGTTGGTGTATTGAAGATTGTACCAGTCTGCCTTTACTCTAGGTTTGGTATTGTATATATCTTATGCTTGTAAATCAGTATTAAAGTCTCTGACGGTTTCAACACAAACCATCCCTGTATATACGTGTATATGTGTGTGTTTGTGTCTTGAATTTGTACCTAGCAATAATGAGACACTTGTATATTTTACTAATGTATAAGTTTGTATCTTATATATGCTTGTAAATCTATGTTCAGGTATGTTGATATCTCAAGGCATCTGGGTTGAATTGGTATGAGTAGTCATGATCATCTTTAACATTTAATGGTCAATTTATTATAGGATTTATTATGAATAGTGATGGTTAACACTTAAAAAAACCTATGTGATACGCGGGTAGAAAAGGCCAAAACTTGCGCGCTCTTCCTTAGCAGATAAACTGAATATAATTGTCGCTCTTCACTGTCACGAATTTCTACAAGTTCAAAACCAACATATCCAAACAAACCATGGCTTCTTCCTCCACTCATGTCTTTCTTTTAAGCTTGGCTTTCTTGATGATCTTCTTTCAACTATCCTTACATCAGCATTCTTCAAATAGGAGCGATAGGCCTAACCAACAATCTCTGGCACACACCACACGGCCGATGGCAAGCAACCCCTCAAACAGAAGAAAACTTGCTTACCGCCCATGTTCCCACAACCCTTCACAACCCTCAACCTCCTACCCTCCATTGGAACAATCCAATAAGGGACAGGATGACACAAACCAATGAATCCGCAACACGAAAGTACGGAAAGCTATTCTTCCACAGCCTCTAAGAATCGTAGCTGCCATAGGGTTTTTTTATCCAATGTTAAATTCTATCATAGTATTAGTTTATATTTAGCTTAATTCTAGTATATCCTTTACCCTACAAAAATAAATGCAATTTATCATTAAAAAAATGAAAAGTGAGAGATCCATTTAAAATTCAGGTTTTGAAAAAGGTAACACAATTTGAAGAGGAAAAGAACAAAACAAGGAAGAAAATGTCATTAAAAGGTCCTTCAACTTTGGACCTAATATTATTTTGTTCACCCAACTTCTAACCTTACCATTTTGGTCCCCAACTTCCTTATTTTTCAGTCCCTTGTCATTACATATTTCTCCAGTCGGTTCAGGTTTGGGTTCGGTTGTTCTGGCTGCTAACACAAACACATGAGATAGCCAAAGCGTTTTGGTGCGAAAAACTAAGGATAAATTTGGGAATAAAAATTAGGGGTTTCATAGATAGATTATGTGACAATTTTGTGTGGGATTTAAAAATTGGAGCGATACAAGTAATTTAATCAATGATAAGTGATATCTATGTGTCCCTTGATTAATTTGTTGAAAGCAGTAAGAATGATTTTTAGGTGAATAAACAACGTCCTCACCATTAAGCTTTTAGCAAATTTGGGGTCGCAACCATCAAAGATTTCCATCATTATCATTTATGAGCCAAATTCATGAGCTCAAAGATTAGCTCTAAAAAAAATGGAAGACAATGTGAAATGAGTTGAGCTTTCTCCATGTTTGGGGATCACTAGAAGAAAAGGAGTTTTTAGTGACAAAATTTTGTGACGAACTTTGAAATTGTTACTATAACTCAATACAACTGTGACAAATTTTAAAAATTAATCATAGATACATGTATATTCAATGATGATAAAAAAAAATTCATCACTAAAAAGCAATTTTGCCTCTAAAAAATGATCACAAAGAAAAAATAAGTTTTTAATGATAAATTCATCACTACAACTTGTCACAATTAATATAGATTTCAAATATTAATCGCATACATGTTTAATGATGACCACAATCATTAAAAATATATTTTGTTATTAAAAAACTATCACATAGAGAATACATGCTTGTCATTATGAAAATCAAAACTACAACTCATCACAATTTTAACAAATTTCAAATTTTGGTCACAAAGACCCACATGTTCAATAATAACCAAAAAATTTGTCATTAAAATGATATTTTGTCACTGAAAAATGGTCATAGATGAAATATAAGCTTTTAATGATAAAATTTGTCACTAAAACTCATCACAAAGCTATAATGTTACCTAAATAAATGTGCAACAAATAATATACATGATAAAAATTGAGATTTTTTTGCCAAAGATATTGAAAGAGTGGGAAAAAATTGGGTATGGTAATAGGAAAATCAAATTGTTTTTAGAAGGATTTGAATGGATAATAACTTAAGTTTTTAGAACTTAAGTTAAAATATTTTAAAAGTTTAAGGACTACATGAAAATAATAAAAGTTATAATCCATAGTTATTAAAGAATAAATTAAAAATTTTAGGATCAAAGTGTTCATAAAGGAAAGGATTAAGCATTTGATCTACTATTTACCATTAT
>BPVZ01000058.1:1408191-1421145 GCA_020521535.1 Rubroshorea leprosula | reverse complement strand
TCTTGAAGCACTTGACCTTTCTCAAAACAAGCTCACAGGAAGAATTCCTACACAGTTGACGCAGCTCAATTTTCTTGAAGTCTTCAATGTGTCTCACAACCATTTGACAGGTCCTATCCCGAAAGGCCAACAATTTGATACATTTGAAAACAGCTCTTTTGATGGAAATTTAGGACTGTGTGGAATGCCACTGTCAAGGAAATGTGACTACTATAACTCCAAGAGTTTGCCTCCACCATCTTCAACCTCCAAAGGAAATGAAGACTTTGGATTGTTAGCCGAATTCAATTGGAAATTAGTGTTGCTGGGTTATGGATGTGGATTTCTCATTGGTGTGGTTATTGGAAACATTGTTTTTACAAGAAATCATGAATGGTTTATGAAGACATTCCGAATCAGGCAGCCAACAAGGCAAAGGAAGGGGGGTGAAAGATTGAAGAGGAGCAAGGAGTGAAGATGATATCATTTCATTGCATCATTTTTTTCCCTCCTTTTATCTGTTTGTGATTGCAAGTCATGTTCAGTGCAAGTGTAATGTATGGTATGGAGTGGAATTTCAATCTTCATGAATAAGTACTTATACTGCTACTTCAGCAGCTGATGTGGAATATTAATAATTTCCTTTTAGTAAATTCTTTGCTTTCCATAAAGAGAGAAATAGAGAAGAAAATTATATTCATTAATGTGAAAATGCAATTTATCATAAAAAGAGAAAAAAAGAAGTGCAATTTGAGACATATGATATTTTGGTTGTATATGATTTGTTGTAATTTTTTTTTTTTTTTAATTTTACAACTCTTCACCTCCTCATCCTACGCGTCCCAGCTGTTAACTCCTCTTTTAAAAACTACATACATCCTTTAAATCCACTAACTGGATTTGAACACCATTCTACAAAAGATGAACTCCTGCAGCTAATTAAGACAAAAAATGCAGTTCTTGTTTTAAACTTAAAATAACCATACTGTGATTTGCATTTTGGTTGTATATGATTTGTTATAATTTTTTTTTTTTTAAAAAAATTTACAATTCTTCACCTCCTCATCCTACGCGTCCCAGCTGTTAACTCCTCTTTTAAAAACTACATGCATCCTTTAAATCCACTAACTGGATTTGAACACCATTCTACAAAAGATGAACTCCTGCGGCTAATTAAGACAAAAATTGCAGTTCTTGTTTTAAACTTAGGATAACCATACTGTGATTTGCATTTTGTGTTGCATACCTGTGAAAGTTATGGTCTTAGATATATTTGCAAGAGAAATAATAGTAACAACTGTTAATTTATTGCATGGAAGAATAACGGGTCAGAGTGGGATGGAACCAAAAAGGATAATTTGTTGAAACAAGAACAAATGTATATGTTTTTTTTTTTTTTTATCTCAAAGAACATGTATTAAAATGAGCATGCACTAGCTCAAATATTGAACTATGAAAACAATGGAAGAAAATGAGATTTGAATTAGGTTTTTTTGAGTATGTGAGCTCAGATTTTTCGTTCATTCATAGTTTGGAATAAATTGATGAGTTGCATTTTAAGGTGATGAATTTTTGGATGAAGAAGATTAAAGAACAAGAACTCAAATTTTGAAAATACAGGTCTGGATTTCTGTTTTTCCAGCCCTTTCTCTCTTTCATTTCTTCTTGTGATTTTTCAAACGAGTGCAGCTTGATGAACTAATTCTACTCTAGCAAGTGTACTAATCAGTTCAAGTAATATAATGATGAAAATAGAGTATTGTCCCACAGAAACTGTAGCCTGACTAAGTACCAAAATTAACTAATTTTAATTTTATTTGAACAATTGAAATTAAATGATTTGACTAAACTAAATAACTAAACTAATTAACGAAAAACTAAATTGACTTTAAGTAACACCAAGAGTTAAAATTCTAAGGCATCCGATTTCACCATAATCAACTAATATAGAATTTAGATTAATATACTTCTAAGGTATTTATTATTTATGTAACAGCGGGATTTCCTATCCTATTTGATATACTTTCTCAAGTTATACTAAACCTATCTTCACCTATTAACTCACTATATCTCTATGCGAATTTAAATAGATAAAGATGCATTATGTTCTGTGAAATTTCCTAGTTTACATAGAAATTTAAGTCCACTTGTCACTAATGCTACACAAATCACCTTGGTCCATCTCTGACTTTCATTCAATTCATGGTATATATTACTATAAGCTATTGCATAAAATCTCTTCTCGGCCTCAATTATGCTCTCCAAATCAGTTTTAATGGTGACCAATCATTAAAAAGTATTAATAATAATAATATATACTCTATATAAAATAATAAATCTTGAAAGTATAAAAATTATAAAACTCTATATTAAATTGATTAGGTTATATCGTAGCCTTAGATGGCAAATCAGTTCATAATTAAAGAAAAGAGGATCAATAATCTCATGATGAATATACGAGTATCCAACATCATAAAATAAAATTCAAGGACAAGCAAAATCAGTTTGACGATATAAAATCTCAAGCCTTGATCTCCTTTCGTTGTTGAATTTTTCTTAGCCGTCTCTCTTGGTCTCCTCTCCAAAGCCCCAAAACTGATTTTTGAATGGGTATTTATAGAGTTTAAGAAACCCTATTAGAAGAGAAGTAGGACTCGGAACAAAATAGGAAATTGGGAGTTTGGACGCTGCACCCTTAGTCTCAACACCTCAAATTACGTGTCGACATGGAACAGGAAACAGAAACTGTGATTTTGGACGCGTAACGCATAGTGTCAACACCCCGATTATGTGTCGACACCACACCTGTGTCGGGTTTTTGGCCCTTTTTGCAATTTCTTCAATGGTAAAATTACAGATCTGATCCTCCAGGTTTTGTACGATGAGCACTGAGATTTCAAAACTTTAGATTCATTCGTTTAGGTCCCAAAGAAGCCTCTTTCTTCTTGCAGTTCAGTCCCTCAACTTTCAGAAGATGTTTAATTAATTTCAAAAACTCCTATTATTATGCATCCAAGTCCTTTTCTGCACAAAGAATGAAACTCATGTAAAATCTCATAAACTTCTTCCAAATATTAATAATGTCAAGGCAAAAATTCAACATTAATATGTCTATAAATTCAGCTCATCACAGTTTAAATAAAAAGAGGGATTACATTGCTTAGTATCCCCTCAACGATAATAGAGAATTACATTTAATTCATGTTTGCTAGAGAGTTGACATATCTGGACCATTTTCTTCAAATTGTAGTTTGTAATCTAAGCATCAAATCTCAACCCCAACCAACTATTAAAGACACAAGCACACGTACCACATTAATTGAGGAGAGTTACAATGCAAAACAGCACTTCTAACAATTGGTGTGGTCATTTGGAAACGTGGTTTACACGAGGACACGAATGGTTTATGAAGACTTTTCAAATCAGGCAGTCGAGGAGGCAAATAAGGGGTGGTGAAAGATTGAATATAGGAGAATGTAATGAATATGATATATTTCTGCCCATGCTAATATTTCATTTGTATGTTTCTTTATTCTTCTTGTCTCTATTGTGTGGATTACAAGTCAAGTTTAAGACCAATGTATAGTATCAAGTCCAGTGCATGCCCAATATGATATAGAATGTAAATTAAATCTGCTTGAATTGATCCAGGCAAGATCCTCTCGCTGGATAGTGGAAAATACCAGAGTTTAGGCTATGATTTTGCTAACTGGTGTCCATTCCCATCTTATTGCCTAGAGAAAATACCGTGGGCGTGTTAGATGTCAGTGGAAGTGCATTAGTATGAAGTGTTTTGTAAGTGTTTTTGTCTGCTAGGAATCTCTTGTGGACTCAGACGTCTTTTGAGATTGATTTAAATGTATGTGAGTTGAGGTATTGCTTGTACCCCGTTTAATAAAATTCATCTGTCTGTAAATTTTTTTTAAAAAAATATCTGCTTGAATATATTCATTAATGTGAAAATGCAATTTGAGAGTGGTGTGAAGTTTTGGTAGAGGCATGTGAATCTTGTTGGAAAAATAGGGGGTTAGAAAATAGATCATTAGATCATTGACTTCAAGGCGCGCTGCAAATGCCAACAATCTTTAGGCTAATTTCGCCCCCACTAGATTTGGTATGCAAAAGAGGTAACCCGAAATGCCCATAGGATACAATGAAGCGCTTTGTTGATTTAGCCTTTACACTAGCAAGATCAACCACTGAACCATCCTTTGGAAAGCGACAAACCAATAGTTTTTGTATAGGGATTTTTCGAGCAATCGCAATACAAAAAGGGACTGTTTTATTTAGATATTTCTGGGTTCAAAAAGACTCTACCAAAGAAGAAGAGATAACTCCATATTTATAGGGCAAAATGTCTCTTAGAATAGACACTTCTTTTCAATTTTTATCCGTTGGAAAATTTTCCAAAAGTCATTTGGTTTGATTTGAATTCCAACTCACGTGTTTCTTTACTTTCTAAAGTTATCCACTCTTTTCAGAAACTTATCAGAATTCTATCTTTGATTTATGACGTAAATGATTCGAACCAGATAAACGTAGTTCGAATCAAAATCGTAACTTTCCGAATTCTGGTTTTACGTAAATGGTTCGAACCATAATTATATGGTTCGAATCAAAATTACAATTTCTCACATGCAGTTTGTGTAATTGCTTCGAACCAACTTTTTGTGATTCGAACCCAAATCCTGGAAATATTTTGAAAATTCTTCAACAAATCTTTGGTTGTACAGGCATGATTTGTTTTTTTTTTTTTTAAATAAATGTACAGAAGACCATGCAAGACAGGGAGAGACATACTTCATTGCAGGTCTCCCACACGGTCCCACCTCCGTCAGGTTTTTCAATGTTTTGTTTTATTATTTGATCAACTTGCTTGACTTTTGGTTCCTTGCTGTTATGATCGTATCTAACATTTAGAAGCATTCAAGTCAAGTTGCTTTCGTGGATTATGGGGTGGTTGGATTTTGATAGCTATTTTTTGTCGTGATATTGTTGATATATTCGTCAACTTGCCTAATCAATTTTCCTACTCACATTGATGACAATAACACAAATGTAAATCTCTGATTGCATATCATTGATTTTTTTTTTTTAAAGGCAAAACAAATTATAATTATTATTAAAGGAGTACAAAGGTACTGCTATCATTACATCAAAAATACAAATATGCTTCCTTAATCTCGAAATACTCACATCAACAGACAAGTCTTCCCCTTCTCGTCCTACACATCCTTTTGTCCAATGAAAAATTTGTTGTTCTTGTTTTAACTTAAGGTAACTACTGTGGCTTGCATTTTGCATTGCATACCTGCCAAAGTTATGGTCTTAGCGAGAGAAATATTAGTAACAACGGTTAATTTGTTGCATTGAAGAATTCCAGGTCACAGTGGGGTGGAGCTATAAACAACTATTAAGGAAAGAGTACCTTCATGATGATTTGGTGTATTGAAGATTGTACCAGTCCGCCTTTACTCTAGATTTGGTATTGTCTGTATCTTATGCTTGTACATCAGTATCAAAGTCTCCGACAGTTTCAACAAAAAACCATCCCTGTATATATGTATGTATGTGTGTGTTTGTGTCTTGAATTTGTGCCTAGCAATAAAGAGACACTTGTATTTTTTTCTAATGTATACGGGCCTGTTTGTATCTTATGTATGCTTGTAAATATGTATTCAGGTATGTTGATATTTTCAAGGCATCTGGGTTGAATTGGTATGAGCAGTCATGATCATCTTTAACATTTAATAGTCAAGTTATTATAGGATTTATTGTGAATAGTGATGGTTAACACTTCAAAAACCTATGGGATATGCGGGTTGAAAAGGTCAAAGCTTTTGCACTCTTCCTTAGCAGATAAACTGGATATAATTGTCTATAAAAGCTCTTCATTTTCATGAATTTCTACTAGTTCAAAACCAACATATCCAAACAAACGATGGCTTCTTCCTCCACCCATGTCTATCTTTTAAGCTTGGTTTTCTTGATGATCTTCTTTCAACTATCCTCACACCAGCAACTATGTCGTAAGGACGAGTATCTTGCTCTAATGCAATTCAAAGACAGCTTTGTCATTGAAAGGCAAGCATCTACTTGTCCTAAAGTGGATCTCTGGAAATCTCAAGGGGTTGATTGTTGCTCATGGGAGGGCATATGGTGTGACCAGAACACTTCTCATGTCATAGGCCTTGATCTCAGTAGTTCTTGTCTTTTTGGTTCTATCAATTCCAGCAGTAGCCTCTTTCGCCTTGGACACCTTCAATACCTCAACCTTGCACTCAACAACTTCAATTTCTCAAAGATACCATCTGCAATGGGCAATCTTTCCAGGTTAATTTATCTCAACCTCTCTGGTTCTTTCTTTTCTAGTCAAATTCCACTTGAAATTTCAAAACTCTCCAATTTAGCTAAGCTTGACCTTTCTTTCAATCTTGATTATTGACATCAAGGATTGTTGGAACTCAAAAGGCCTGATTTGAATAGCCTAGTTCAAAACTTAACCAAGCTAGAATGGCTTGACCTCTCTTTTGTTGGTATAAATTCTCCAATACCTAAGGCCCTGGCTAATATGTGATCATTGACATATCTCCATTTTGGTCAATGTGGACTATTTGGAAAGTTTCCCACAAACATTTTTCAGCTACCTAAACTTCGAGTCCTTGATTTGGATAACAATTGGGAACTTAGTGGTAGTTTTCCTGAATTTCACTCTCACAATCAACTTAGGGTACTTGATGTTAGAAACACAACCTTTTTTGGTGAGTTACTTGTCTCAATAGGAATGCTTAGCTCTTTGGAATATTTAGATGTTAGTAGTTGTAACTTCTCAGGTTTGGTACCACCTTCAATTGGTAATCTCACCAAACTCCATGTATTGAACGTCCCAAATAATTCTTTTAGGGGAGAAAATGCTCTTTTCTTCTCAAACCTCACTCAACTAATTCAAATAAATCTTAGATTAAATCAATTCACTTTTAGTGAGGTCCCTTTTTCTTTGGCTAGCTTGATCCATCTCATCAAGATAGACCTTTCTTTTAATCATATTACTGGCCATTTTCCATCTTGGATTACAAACCTAACAGATTTAAGACAATTGGGTCTCGGGTCTAATATGTTACAGGGATCTCTTCCAAGCTCAATTTCCAGACTCAAGAACCTTGAAACACTCTTTGTTTACTTCAATAACTTAAGTGGTATTGTTGAGTTTGACACATTTCTTGAACTCAAATCCCTTAAATCATTGGAATTAGGCTTTAATAATTTCTCATTAGTGATCAAAACTCCCACCAATAGAACAATTCCAAAGTTTAAATTACTCGGTCTTGCCTCTTGTAATCTAAGAGAGTTTCCAGACTTTTTGCGTAACCAAAGTGAATTGAATATCCTTAGCCTCGGCTCCAACAACATCCATGGCCAGATACCTAGTTGGATATTGAATATGAGTGCAAATTTGTGGGCTTTAGAGCTTTCTCACAACAATTTCACAAGTTTTGAAGAATCCTTTCTTGTTTTTCCTTGTCCTAGTCTTTTATATCTAGACCTTAGTTTTAACTTTCTCAAAGGTTCTCTACCAATCCCACCGCTCTCCATCCTTTTCTACTTAGTTTCTGGGAATATGTTCACTGGAGAAATTCCACATCAATTCTGCAACATGACTTCTCTTCAAGTGTTGGATTTGTCTCACAATAATTTGAGCGGAATGATGCTGCAATGTTTTGGCAACCTCAGCTCCATGTTGGTTTTAAACTTGGAAGGAAACAACCTCCATGGTCTTATTCCTGAAACATGGGAAACTGGAAACAAACTCGAAGCAATTAAAATGGGACAGAATAATTTGCATGGGAGGTTACCAAGATCACTAGGCAACTGCAAAATGTTGGAGTTTCTTGATTTTGGAAAAAACAAGATCAAAGATACTTTCCCTTCCTGGTTGGGAGCTCTTCCTGAATTGAGGATTCTCATTTTGCGTTCAAATAGGTTCTATGGCACAATTTCAATCAAAGTACCAGAGACAAATTTCTTGTTTCCTAAGCTCCGCATCATTGACCTCTCAAACAACGGATTTGTTGGCACTTTGCCAATAGACTTCTTTGCAAGATGGAATGCCATGGCTAATCTTGATGGGGAGAACGCAGCATATTTGCAAGCATATAAGCGCTATTTAATGGTGAACCTTCTCGTCGTTCCTTTTCAATTTCCTTACTCAATGACAATAACAAACAAAGGAGAGAAAATGGAATATGCAAAGATCTTGGAGGTTTTTTGTGCCGTGGATCTTTCTTGCAACAAATTTGATGGAGAGATTCCAGAAGTAGTTGGGAACTTAAAGGGACTTCAATTGCTCAATCTTTCCAACAACATCCTTGTTGGTCCAATCCCAACAGCCTTGGGATATCTCACAAATCTTGAAGCACTTGACCTTTCTCAAAACAAACTTACTGGAAGAATTCCTACACAACTAACACGGCTCAATTTTCTTGCAGTCTTCAATGTGTCTCACAACCATTTGACAGGTTCTATCCCAAAAGGCAAACAGTTTGATACATTTGAAAACAGCTCTTTTGGTGGAAATTTAGGATTGTGTGGAATGCCACTGTCAAGGCAATGTAACTACTATAGCTCTGAGGATTTGCCTCCACCGTCTCCAACCTCCAAAGGAAATGAAATCTCTGGATTGTTAGCTGAATTTAGTTGGAAATTGGTGTTGCTGGGTTATGGATGTGGATTCCTCATTGGTGTGGTTATTGGAAACATTGTTTTTACAAGAAAACGTGAATGGTTTTTGAAGACATTCCGAAACAGGCATCCATGAAGGCAAAGGAAGGGGGGGTAAAAGATTGAATAGGAGCAAGGAGTGAAGATGATATCATTTCATTGTTTATGCTTTTTTCACTTCTTTTATTTGTTTTGTGATTACAAGTCAAGTTCAGTGCAAGTCTAATGTATGGTATGGAGTGGAATTTCAATCTTCATGAATAAGTACTTACTGCTACTTCAGCAGCTGATAGTGAACATTAATAATTTCTTTTTAGTAAATTCTTTGCTTTCCATAAAGAGAGAAACAGAGAAGAAAATTATATTCATTAATGTGAAAATGCAATTTATCATAAAAAAAAAAAGTGCAATTTGAGACACGTATGATATTTTGGTTGTATATGATTTGTTGTAATTTTTTTTTTATTTTACAATTCTTCACCTCCTCATCCTACACGTCCCAGCTCTTCACTCCTCCTTTAAAAACTACATGCATCCTTTAAATCCACTGACTGGATTTGAACACCATTCTACAAAAGATGAACTCCTGCAGCTAATAAAGACACAAATTGCAGTTCTCTTGTTTTAAACTTAAGATAACCATACTGTGATTTGCATTTTGCGTATACCTGTGAAAGTTATGGTCTTAGATATATTTTCAAGAGAAATATCAGTAACAACTGTTAATTTGTTGCATGGAAGAATAACGGGTCAGAGTGGGATGGAACCAAAAAGGATAATTTGTTGAAACAAGAACTAACGTATATGTTTTTTCAACCGCAAAGAACATGTACTAAAATGAGCATGCATTAGCTGAAAGATTGAGCTATGAAAACAATGGAAGAAAATGACATTTGAATTAGGTTTTTTGGAGTATGCGAGCTTAGATTTTTCGTTCATTCATAGTTTGAAATAAATTGATGAGTTTGTTGATTTTTTTTTCTCAAAGACATAAATGGAGAGAATCGGGAGGAAGATGAGAGCAGAGCATAAACTAAAATGGAGAGAAGTATAACACTTCAACTCAAATTTTCTCATTAACAAACTCTTCTATATGTAGGAGAATACAAACTTTAAAATAATTCAAAATTCAAACAATATTCTACTTTAAAAAACAATAAAATTACATTTGAAATTTGAACAAGTAACAGCCACTTTTCCCACATGCTTGCTGTTACTCTGCAGCCACTTTGCAGCCTTTCATTTCAGATGCATTTGCAGCTTCATTTTCACCAGATTCGCAGCTTAGCTTGCTGCACTTTGCTGCTACTGTGATATTGGTGCAGCTCTCCCTTCTTCATTTGCTGCCATTTTGTGCAGCCTTTCATTTTCATTTGCTGCTACTTGTGCAGCTTGAACACCACAACTCCAGCAGAGTTGCATTATAAGGTGATGGATTTTTGGATGAATTAGATTAAAAAAACAAGAACTCAAATTTTGAAAATACAGGTCTGGATTTCTGTTTTTCCAGCCCTTTCTCTCTTTCATTTCTTTTTGTGATTTTTCAAACAAGTGCAGTTTAAATAAAAAGAGCGATTACATTGCTTAATATCCCCTCAACAGTACAGAGAATTACATTTAATTCATGTTTGCTGGAGAGTTGACATATCTAGACCATTTTCTTCAAATTACAGTTTGTAATCTAAGCATCAAATCTCAACCCCAACCAACTATTAAAGACACAAGCACACCTACTACATTAATTGAAGAAAGTTACAATGGAAAACAGCACTTCTAACAATTGGTGTGCTCATTGGAAACGCGGTTTACACAAGAGGACATGAATAGTTCATGAAGACTTTTCAAATCAGGTAGCCGAGTAGGCAAATAAGGGGGTGTGAAAGATTGAATGTAGGAGAATGTAGTGAATATGATATATTTCTGCCCACGCTAGTATTTCATTTGCATGTTTCTTTTTTCTTCTTGTCTTTGTTTGTGTGGATTACAAGTCGAGTTTAAGACCAATGTATAGCATCAAGTTCAGTGCATGACCAATATAGTATAGAATGTAATTTAAATCTGCTTGAATTGATCCAGGCAAGATCCTCTCGCTGGATAGAGGAAAATGCCAGAGTTTAGGCTATGATTTTGCTAGTTGGTGTCCATTCCCATCTTATTGGGCAGAGCAAATAACGAGGGGCGTGTTAGATGTCAGTGGAAGTGCATTAGTGCGTGAACCCGAAGATGGAAACTGACTTTGGGCAGAGCAAATCCCCAATTAATCTAAATTTTATATTAGTTGATTATGATTAAATCGGATGTCTTAGAATTTTAATTTTTAGTATTACTTAAAGTCAGTTTAGTTTTTTGTTAATAAGTTTAGTTATTTAATTTAGTCAAATCATTTAATTTCAATTATTCAAATAAAATTAGAATTAATTAATTTTGATACTTAGTTAGGTTACAGTCTCTATGGGACGATACTCTATTTTCATCATTATATTACTTGAATTGACTAGTACACTTGTTAGAGTGGAATTAGCTGATCACCTCCCTCATAGGAGGATTGAGACCGTGCCTGTGCTCCACATCTGGAGAAGCATCACCCGGCTCCCTAACCATAATCATCTGTAACAGTTCAAAGTCCACATAAACATGTTAGAAGTGAAGCATTTAATCATTTATCTTATCTATGTATTGAAAATGGTATGTGTTAACAAGCACTTTACCTGCTCAATATCTGCAGTTTTAACTAGTGCACTATCATCATAAGTTTTGAATGATTCAACAACACAAGGAAGATCCAACAGAGATGCAGGGAAACGATCACTGCCAGTTACAAATGTCCCAGTCCGACCATCCTCTGCAAAGTGAGAAACTCGAAGTTGATAAATCCGCCTATTCCATAACCAATAAATAATCCTGATTTGAATACCTAGTAAAATACCAAAAAAGTGCTGTTTTTCTGAGCCATGGAGGCAACATGAAATTGACATGCCTTTTACAACTGAATATGCAAGATTAATTTTAAATATACATTAAGAAACCTTTCTTGTGGCATTTAAGTGTTCTAGAAGTTCATGGAATATATCAGGTAACTTGCGTCATACCATAGTTCTGATCACTGAGGCACCTTGCAGAAGGAATGATAAAAGCCATATTGAAAGCATGAAATAAAGACATTAACTTCATTGGATATGATTGATGAAATGATATTAGCTATCCTACAATTAATCTTCCCATGGAAGTAGCTGGAGTCTCACCAGCCTCAACTACTAATCAGAATACTCCAATCCTCTCCTTGGTGAATACATAAAAATGTTGAAGCCACTAAAGAACAAAGTGCTAGCAATAATAGCTTTAGCTCTCATTACTACAAGAAATGAGCAACAGAAGATAACTCGATCAGATAATGCAAATATTTCATACTGAGAGGGACTAAAAAAGTAGTATGCTCTAACCTCTATAGATGCTTTGATCTAGTTGGATGGACAGAAACAGACAATGAGAAGACATGGATGCACTCACTCTAGCAGACCAACATGCAGAAAATACAGTTTAAAAGAAGGAAGAATGTGAAGATGTAGATACGGATAAAACCTGAGGAAGTTACATAATCAAGAATAAAAGGCCACGACACTGAAAAGTGCTCTTAAGACAAGCCCCACACCCTTAAGAGCATGTTGCAAGTTGCAACCCCCAATCTAAATCGAGAAGAAGAAACACATCGTAAATATGGCTTTAATCTATTAGCAAAAAAGTTTCTCTCTTTTGAAGCCAATGAATCTACAAACCGTCACTAATATTGAAAATCTAGTGATTGAAAGCAAATTGAAATTACAATAATCAAAAACTGCTTGTGGGCATTTAAATTAAGTGAAGCATGCAAATCAAGAAACCCACTTGGCCTAACCAGATTATCTAACATCACAACAGCACAACTTAGCAAAAACCCGATTACCCCAGAATGAAATTAACAAATTATACACAAAATTTATAGGCTTTAGCGGAGCCATCCAATTACCCAGACATTACGTCGAACATATAAACAGCAAATCACAATTCAGCAAACAATTCAAATCAAACAACGAATTCAATTGAAAAACGAAGCTCTTGAAACAAAACTGAGAATTGACGTTGTCTGAACCTTTGTGCTATTCCATTGGCCGAGATGATAGTGGAAAGCGCCAGGAAAATCAAGAAATAGTAGTCGTCTCAAAAAATCAAGCTCACAACTTTTTCTGTGTACTCGGCAGTATGGGAATTTTGTTAACAAGG
>BPVZ01000058.1:1384703-1396498 GCA_020521535.1 Rubroshorea leprosula | reverse complement strand
TGGAAGCACGGGCGTGGTTACCCTCGCAGGAAGATCGTAGTCAACATCATCGACGGCGACATGGGTGTCGACGACGTTGGTGCCGGCGTCAGGGAAGAGGATATAGAGGGAAATGGCAGACCACATGTCTGATTGTCACAGCTTTAATTACTGTTTCCCCTGTTCTGTCTAAAAAAATTTTGGTAAGTAGTTTAAGAGAAATAACTAATAACGGCTATGGATTCACTGCATGTTAGGTGTCAAAAACGTGGCTTAGCTACCATCTGCCATTTCACCTAATCCACAGACTCTGAAAGATATGATTTTTAAGGTCGATCCTTCTTGACAAAGAGAGGGAGAGATTAAGGAGGATGGCAAAGGGCATAGCTGAAGTGGGTATTGAAGAAATAGCCAAAGCTGGTGGTTTGACCAGGGAGGAAGCTAAGGAAATCCATGGTGTTATCAGAGAAGCGATTGCAGTAGCAGAAGCAAAAGGGTCTGACCCAAGCGAGGTGTGGCGGGAGGTGGTGGCCAGGAGGGTGCTGAAGCCAAGGCACCCACATCCTCTGCATCAACTGGTGTACTACTCTGTCTATGCTCATTGGGATTCCTCCATCAATGGCCCCCCTCTTTACTGGTTCCCTTCCCTGTAATGTTTCCTTTCGCCCTGTTATCTGCATTTGGTTGTTTTTCTCTTTGCTGCTTAAAATCCCATTTTTCCCAAATATTGGTTTTGACGTGAGAATATGAAAGGGGCTATGAAATCTGTGCTGCTTAGCCTCATAAATTGGTATTTTGGTATTATCACTCTAGTAGTCAATTTTCTTGTTTCTTCTCCTAATTGATTAAAATGTGCTCTGTTTACAGATATCAATCTAAACTTACCAACCTTGGACGTATAATGGAAACTCATGGTCCAAAGCTTTTAGGGACTTCATACAAGGACCCTATCACGAGTTTTAACCTCTTTAGAAAATTCTTTGTTCAGCATCCCGAGGTAAGTGTTAATTTCTACTCCTAGACATGTCAATGCTACGCTTAATTCGGGAATACAACATTACATGGATTTAGATCTAAGCATTAAATTAATTTTTCAGGCTTATTGGTCAATTATTCTGAAAGAGCTTTCGATTGTGTTTCGGGAAGCTCCAAAATGCATTCTAGATATTTCTGATAAGTCAAAACCTGGAGGAACATGGCTCCCAGGTGCAGTTTTAAACATTGCTGAATGCTGTTTATTACCCTCAAAACATCCAAGAAAAGAGGATGATAGTTGTGCTGTTGTATGGAGAGATGAAGGGTGTGATGATTCTGAAGTGAACCATATGACATTAAAAGAACTTCGAGAACAAGTAATGTATGGTCTGTTGTATTTAATATCGTTTCTTCCATTATTCCTGTTCTATAATTTTCTTTATGTTATGTTCTATTGTAATTCTGTTTTCTTTGTTTGATCTTTTATTGATCTGCGTAAAACATGATCTACAGGTTGGTGGCAAATGCACTAGATGCAACTTTTTCGAGGGGTGATGCAATTGCAATTGACATGCCAATGACAGTCAATGCGGTTATCATATACTTGGCTATTGTATTATCTGGACTTGTAGTAGTTTCAATAGCTGATAGTTTTGCAGCGAAGGAAATTGCAACACGTCTACGAGTCTCCAACGCAAAGGCTATCTTCACTCAGGTGCTCTCCCACTTCTAGAGGTTATCTTTCATGAAAAATATGGACTGTGAGACTGTAAGCGAAATGAAGCAAATTTCAAAACTTTCAGTTGATGGAAAATTCACCTGATACAACGTCTAACTGTTGTAAGGCTTATTATGTTCTTATCTGAAGTTTGATGTACTTTTGTGTGTGTGTGTGTGTGTGTGTGTTAAGACCATCTCAGACTCCAAATCCCCCATACTCCACCTGTGTTTCTAGTTTTTCCTAGTTTTTCCCAGTCTTTTACATGAGTTGATTCCTCAATTGTTCCTTGTTGTCATTCCTTAGTGGTTATGGCTAAATATTTGCTATTGTTATTAACAACAGACACCATGAAGGAGAGTTCTGTACAAGCATTCTAGTACCATCAACTATAGTCTGTTGCGAGAAAGTGGTTATTGTTTAATTTGTTCTATTTTTCATTTCTCCATATTAAAATTGTAAAATATTGCTCTATTACACATTTTGTATGATAAGTAAAACCGTGCAGATGTTATGATATCCTTATAATGAGGGAAAAATTTTCAAGTTCAATTATAGTTTCCTAGCTGCTCTTTTTTTTCTTTTTTTCTTTTTGGAAATTACTAACTGATTTAAAATTGTACCCAGGATTTTATACAGAGAGGAGGTCGGAAGGTTCCTTTATACAGGTAATATTTATGTTTCACACACATAGCAGATGCAAAATTTTCCCCTTTTGAAATCTATTGGGTTGTTACATGTGTTCTTTATCTTTCTAAATGAATTAAAAAAGATCCTTGGCATTTGAAAGGCTTTCATCTTCTTGTATGACAAATTTTCTGATTCTCTGCCAAAATGGATACATGGAGAATTCCTCTAACTCCCAATCTACGTGAGTGGTTCGAGTTAGGTTAGAGGATCTCTTAAGTCACATTTGTTTTGTCTTCTAAAAAGCTTTGGTTTTCATTTCTTCAAATCAAAACTCTCTCAACAATCCTGCACCTTCTCTCCATGTGCATTTGCAAGCCCTTATTAGCGTGGTTTTCCATGCTTTGTTTAACTAGGAAAGAATCCAGAAGCCATACCTAACTGTTAATTAGTTCCTTGTCACTCTTAAAATATTAAAATACTGGCATTATGATGGATAATTATCTCTTTTTTTATGCAGCCGAGTTGTAGAAGCTGCACCATATAAAGCTATTGTGCTCCCTGTAAGTGGGAGTGATGTAGGCATCAAATTAAGAGAACAGGATATATCATGGAGGGACTTCCTTTCCATTGTCAACCAACATCCAAGGTAATTAGTTTGGTAGCCATTCACCAAAACAGAAGTTAGTGCAATGGAAGTCACTTTATGTCATCTTCATCACCCAATGAACTCAATTTTTTTTTATTTTTTTGGAAAAGGGCAAGTTTTTCCATTGAACATTAAACTCAAATTAATGTCAAATTAATTGTTTTGGTAAAAGGTATTGAGTATCTCCATATAGGTTTCTAATGGGCATTTTTGTTGCAGACCAACTTATTACCCTCCAGTTTATCAACCAATAGGCGCCACAATTAATATACTCTTTTCATCTGGAACCACAGGTATTGAGGATTTTTTTACTGACAGACATACTTTTAGCTGATCTTAAAGTTAATTTTACTGGATAATTCTTGTTTTCCTATTGGCTTCACCAGGAGATCCAAAAGCTATTCCATGGACACAACGTTCCCCAATTAGCTGCTCTTCTGATCAGTGGGCTCATGCCAATGTTGGAGTTGGAGATGTTTTCTGCTGGCCCACAAATCTAGGATGGGTGATGGGACCTGTTCTAATGTTCTCATGCTTTTTGACTGGTGCAACTCTTGCTCTCTATAACGGTTCTCCTCTGGACCGTGGTTTTGGAAAATTTATTCAGGTGTCAACCCATGCCAATTCTTCTCATTTTTCAGCAATTAATGCTTGTTCAATTGATAGAAAAACCAATGTGCAGCAACCAAGCCTAACCTTTTTCTTCTTCCATTGTATCTTCTTAGGATGCTGGAGTGACTATTTTGGGTACAGTTCCAAGCTTAGTGAAAACTTGGAAGAGTACACACTGTATGGAAGGCTTGGACTGGTCAAAGATAAAGTAACATTCTTTTGAACTTCAAGTATAGAAGAATGCCTTCTGTCTTTAGAACAAGGACTTATTAACATATATCTGCAGATCCTTTCCCAGCACTGGAGAAGTTTCCAATATTGATGATGACCTCTGGCTTTCTTCAAAGTCTTACTACAGCCCCATTATTGAATGTTGTGGAGGCACAGAACTTGCATCAGCATATATCCATGGGAGTCAACTGCAGCCACAAGCTTTTGGAGCATTCAGTAGTCCAGCAATGACAGTTGGATTGGTCATTCTTGATGAACACGGAGTTCCTTATGTAAGAACTTTTTTTGGTAGATTTGGATTCCAGTTAATTTTGTTCAGTACTGTTTTCCAAATAATTTGTCTCTAGGTGGTGGGTAGCTGGTAGAAATTTGTATAAATTCTCATGATAATTGTATTGAACTTATGGGGCCAGTGAAAGGAATAGATATTTCTGTTTCATTTTTAGCATATACTTGTATACTTAACTAGTCTGGTCTTTCTGAGCTTTGTGACAGCCAGATGATGAAGCTTGTGTTGGTGAAGTGGGCTTATTCCCGCTGTTCCTGGGAGCAACTGAAAGATTGCTTAATGCTGATCATGAGAAAGTTTACTACAAGGGAATGCCAATGTATAAGGGAATGGTATGGTCATGCCCTGTTTAGAATAGTTGGAAAGAGGCATCTTTGCTTACTCAGTTTTAGATTGTAATGCTGTGTGCATTGCATGCAACTTCAGATACTTGATATCAATTGCATAAAAGTAGGTTGCTAACCTTTAAAAATCAGCATGTTTTTTAAAAGTCTTAGAACCCCTGGATTCAGTAACTAAATAACAGCCGTGGGGGAAAGTATCAAATAACAATAACCATTTAATTTTGGTGAAGATAAGATCAGACATTCAAATGTATTGTTCTGGATACTTTCTTATAACTTGAAATCTGCATTCACAGCGCCTCAGGAGACATGGTGATGTCCTTAAGAGAACTGTTGGAGGCTATCTTATAGTCGAGGGCAGGGCTGATGATACTATGAATCTTGGAGGCATTAAGGTATGATATTAAAAAATATTCCATTACCATCTTCTAATATGGTGAGTTTGTAATTGTTTTAATAGCTTAAAATTCAAAATGTTTCCCCATACGCAGACAAGTTCTATTGAGATTGAACGCATATGTGACCGAGCTGATGAAGGCATCATGGAGACTGCTGCCATCAGTGTAACACCACCAGATGGTGGCCCTGAACTACTGGCAATATTTGCAGTTCTAAAGCAAGGATTTGATCACCAGCCAGATAAGTTGAAGACAATATTCTCAAAAGCCATTCAAAGGAACCTCAACCCTTTGTTCAAGGTTTGGCTCTGGAATTCTTTTTGTCGTTAGTTCGACTAAGGTGCAGTTGATTATGTCTAAAAGGATTACCGTTTCCTACTTCTTGGTGGTTAATTAACAGGTGAGCTTTGTTAAGATAGTCCCGGAGTTCCCCCGAACTGCTTCAAACAAATTATTGAGAAGAGTTTTGAGGGATCAGGTGAAAGAAGAAATCTCAGTTCGAAGTCGAATTTAATGCAACATCAGCAGTTCCTTAATTAAAGCTGTATCTCTGTCTGTAATCGAATTTGATGCAAAACGAAAATGATGGTTTTCGCTTGAATAGTCTTGTCATGGTATAACACGTTCCGTATGTTTCTTCTTGTTCATAAATAATACGCATGCATTTATGTTAAGAATTTGTATGTCCGAAGTAACACACTGCAATCTAGAATAGGTTTGCCATGGCTTAATGCATAAAATGATTCAGTTTCATCTTTCAAATCCTATTAAAAGAAAATAAAATTTAATATGAATATCATTATAATTGATTAAGAGTATTCATAATCAAGATTTAAAACTTTTTAACCTTAATCAAATATCTAAAAATAGTAGAATATTTCAAAACTTTTAAAATGATACTTCTTTAAAACTTAGTTAGAAGAATCAAAATATCATTTTAAGAATAAAATAGAAATTTAATGTTTTAAAAATAGAGCTGTAGTCCAATTTTAAGGGGTAGAGTTTTAGGTGAATTAGAAATTTAGAATTAGGATTGGAGTAAAAATTAAGATTGAAAAATAAATTACAGAATATAAGAATGTTTTATTTTTATTTTTTAATTAAGTTAATAGAATTATTATTTTATAAAATATGAAAAAGAAAATTTTAAATACTATAAAAATATATTATATTATTTAATTAAATTACTTTATAATCAGATTTTATTTTATAATAAGGTAATTTAGGTGGTTTGACAATAAAATCACAAATCAAATCAATTATATCGATTTTAAAATTTTATAATTCAAATCAACTCAATTTTATATCAAGCTAATTTGATTTTTTATTAAATTGAATCAATTTTGATTAGATCGATCGAATTGTATAGACATGAACACCCATAATAGTAGGCACTCAAAAATGACATCAGTGAGTGCATGCGGCCGGGTTTTATGGTATAAAAATTTTAACTACAAAGAAACTGGCCAGAAAATGAGTTGAAACCTCCGGACTTAGTTGGAACTTGGAAGTACAAGAGCCACAATGGGGTAGATGACTTTAAATTAAACCTCTTAGAGGTTCGAAGAGAAACATACAGGCCGGATAATCTTCCAGTCACTTTTGACCTTAGTTTCCAATTTAGTAATGGTATGTAATAAAAAAAAAAATCACAAAAAAAATAATAAAAATAAAGAAGTAATGGTACGCATTATGGTTTATTCAAATCAATTTTATACCATTAATACTCATGTTTATTTTACTTGTTACTATATGTATTTTTAAATAAAATTTTTTATAGTATATGAATGATAATTTTAAAATAAAATTCTTAATATGTAATTTTTATTTAGTGATGTTATTTAATGAAAAAAAAAATTAATTATTATTCACGTACTATAAAAAAAAATTTTGAGAGAGATATTTTTTAATATGAACTATATTTTTTTGTGTAATTTAGGTATTAAAATTATCAAAACACAATTAATAAATAAATATAGAGGGTAATTTTATTATAAAGGTATTTTGATAATTTTAATATTCTGACTGCATTAAAAAGTATCGTTCATATTGAAAAACTCATTTTTGCTAAAAAGAAAAAGAAGCATAATAACAAATAAAATGAACTGAATGTAATACAAGTTTAGTTGAACATGGCGTCTTTTGCATTGGCGAACCACTTTTATGATTTGTTGTATAGCAAATCAAAAATAGAATCTTATTTTATTATTTAAACTGTATTAAATTATAAAACAAAAACTATTAAATAAGGGTTAAACTCTTTATATCAGTGACTTAAATCTTATATAATGATTAATACAATGTAGTTTGATACAATTCAAAACACTTTTTCAAATAAGAAATCATATCAACTTTTATTCTCAACTAAAAAAGACACTTTCACAAAAATACCATTTAGGTTAAATGTTAATTTTAATCCCTCAACTATAAGCTTTTGCAAGTTTTCATCTCTTAACTTTTTTTTTTGTCTCTTAACTTTGAAAAATTAATGCACATTTTTAGTTTATATATTAGTTAATTTGTTAAATCTATATATATATATATATTCACATTTTTAGTCTTTGAATTTATAAGTTCAAGGACTTAAAATGCAGATATTTAAATAAATTTAATGAATTAATTGATAAAAAAACCAAATATGTGTATTTTTAAAATTAAGAGATAATTTATATAAAACTTTAAAATTGAGGGATTAAAATCAGCATCTAACCTACTATTTTAGACAAATGCGACATACAAGTTTATAATTATCAAATAAAACATGCGCAATTAATGAAAGATCATGCCTCAATTTTTGCAAATTCCACCGTGCCCTTCGGAAGAAATGTTTAACGTAATCTTTTTTCTTTTTTTTTTTTGAACAGCCAAGAAAATTATATTGATAACCTGAGTACAAGGACTTGCTTGTAAATCGGTTTCTCACCGTTTGCCAGAACTTCCGGCAATGGACCGATCAATGTGGACGGTCTCGGATTCACAAAAATGGGGACGGAAATCCTGTTCTTGCTAGCATTAGCAACCACACGGTGCTCGATGCTTTTGTATCTATCGTTGCTCAAAATTTGCAATGCATCTCCAACGTTGATCACAAGGGAGCCTTTGATCGGAGGGACGTGAATCCAGCTGTCATCACCGTCATGTCCTTTCACGTAGAGCCCTCCGATTTCGTCTTGGAGGAGGATTGTAAGGGTTGAGACATCGCAGTGACGTCCGACCCCGATTGTGAGTTCAGGATTTGGACATATGGGGTAGTAGTTAAGGTTAACTCTAACTGAACCCATCAGTAGAGATTTTTTAGTTTCATCACTTTCATTAACGTTCAGTCTCTTCATCAAAACCTGCAACAACCCGTTTGATCACAGTTTCGGAGCCTTTCATAAATTCCAACACTTCATCCCTGAGGAAGGAAAAAAAGTTAATATTAGATTCAGGCAAAAAAAAAGAAAAAGAAAGAAAGAAAGAAAGAAAACTTCTAGCAAATATTAAGGATCTATTTCATTATTATATATCATTCTGTTAGCTATTTTATTTTTTATTTTTTTATTTGAAATGCATGCACATGCATATATATTTCGCAGGGTATGCACATTAATACAACTTGAAAGTAGAAATAAAAAAAAAAGGGTAAAAACTGTTTACATGACAGGATGCATGGATCGAGGTTTAAGTTATAAATATATACATATACCTGCAAGCAGGAGGCCAGAGAGCAGCAGCTTGCTCTTCGGACACATAGAAGAGGCTAAGGTAATCTTTCCATTCCAAAGCCTTCTCAGCTTGAGGGCTAAAGCTTGTGCCAAACCTCACACTGTTAGAAGGAGAATGGTCTTTAGAATACTTATTTTTCTCCTCAGCTGGAAGTCCAAAGAACCGATGTGTTGCATCCTGCACATGATCTAGTACTTCAATGGGCACCCCATGGTTAACAATTTGGAAGAACCCCTATTTCTCTGCTGCATCACAGATTGAATCTGCGACTTTGGGGTCGTCCCAGTTGGACAGATCAATAATGGGTATGGATTCATTGGTGATGATTTTAGTGGTGTCGATTCGTTCTCCCATAGGTTGGATATAATGTTCAGGCAGGGCTTTGAGTCCCAATTCTGAAAGACCCTTCACTCCATTCCCTTGGTTTATGACAAAATTGGTAAGGGTAGTAGAATCAATGTTCGGGAATGCAACTGCTGGAGCCATCTGCCTTTGGCTTTTGGGCAAGGGTGGTGCTAAACAAGAGAGAGCTTGGGACTTTGGGAGGATGTCACAAGAGCGGGCCGGTTATGGTGCATTTTCCAAAACGATCGGCATGGCTATTTATAGGCGGGGCATCGTTAATCTTACGATGTCGCGTAAGTTTTTTATGTTTACAATTGTATTTTATATTATAAACAAATACAATTGGACAAAAAAAGTTTTTTCTTACTTTATTTATAATTTTCATTGAGTAGTTTTCTTTTCTAATGAAAAAATTCATTTGCAATTCATATACCATTGCTTTATAAAAGTATCACATAAAAGTGCAAGTAAAAAAATCAATAAGATGCACTGGGCCTTCAGCTAAGTAGCGTCAAGTCACATTTAAAGTATATTCTCCTTCCCCGAGCAATGGTTCAAATTCGATCCGTTGTAAATTTGTTGAAAAAAAAAATCAATAAGATAATTAATTCAATAGGAGAGGGAGTATTATTATTATTATTATTATTATTATTATTATTATTATTATTTAGGTCACACAATAAGAAACACATTCCTCTCATTCATAAACCCACCCCACTTGCCTTTTATAAAATCATTTATTACTTTTATTTAAAAGAGATTATTATAAAACCACTTATTATCTTTGCTTTGCTTGGTATTATTATTATTATTATTATGTTAAATTAGTCTCTCAACTTTTAGGTTTTTGCATAGTTTTTTGTCTCTCAACTATTTTAAACACTTTTTTTTTTATCAATCAACTTTAAAGACTATACAATTTTAATCATTCCATTAGTTAATCTAGCCGTTAAATTTGTCTATACATACACAATTTTAGTTACTTAACTTATAAGTTTAAGGATTAAAAATATATATATTATAAATTTAGGAACTAAAAATATGCACATTTAGCCTGTGCAAAAAAATATGCATATTTAGATAAACTTAATGAATTAATTGATAAAAAGACAAAAAATGGACATTTTTAAAAGTTGAGAGATGAAAATTATACAAAGCACTAAATTTGAAAGAATAAAATTGACCTTTAATCTTATCATCATCATCATCATCGTGAATCATTTTTGCATTTTCAATATTAATTAATGATATCCACCTCATTAATATACTAATATCTTCCCTTTCATACTTAAGTCACCACTAATAATTAAGCTTAGATTTTAGTAGAAGTGTATAAATTAATCACAATAATAATTGTTATTCAAATATATATGTATGCATTATTAAAAAAAAAAATGACACTTAAGGCATGTTTAATTTGAGGAAGATAGAATGGAGATGGTAGAAACATTTTTTATTTAGATTAAAAAAAATGGAGATGAGAGATGGAAAAGGCTTCCTTTAATTTTTTTTTTTCTTATACTTTATTTTCTCATTTAACCTATCCAATTAAATATATAAGGCTTTTCATGGTTTCACATTTGATCAGCTATTTCGTACCATTTGGTTTATTTCATTTTCTTTGTATCTTCTGGAATGTTGTTATTGTGCCTCCCTTTTTGGATTTGATTGGGTACCTTCCTTGATTTAATAATATTATCATTCACTGTGCCAATACGCTCTTCACACATAATGAGTTTTAGAAGAATAATAGTAAGAATTTTTCCCCTCATTTATATATTTTGAAAGGCAAATCAATTTATTAATGGGAGTACGGGCACTTAACCCATAAAGAAGTTGGAGGATAAGAAGGGTCCTACAATCTTACCAACAAAGTATACAATTGAATAACAGAATCCTTCTCTATCAATTGCATAATCCTGCAAGTCACTAAGCACTAATATCAGCCAATCCACATGAATACGATTTTGGATTATCATTCCCGCGCAAGATTCATCATCCCCAACGTCTGCTGCTGCTGCCGCCTTAATTAGGTTGCAATATCCAATCTGACATGCAAAATTGCCTAAGCTTCCCTCTAGCGATATCCACAGAAACCTGGGGATCAAACAATAATGGGAGAATATGCACCCCCCCCCGCCCCCCCCAAAAAAAGAAAAAAACATTAATATGAGAAAATTAAAAGGTGACATAGTGACATACAGATATGCCCCAGCGTACTGATTTTAATAAATTAAAGATTTGATAAAAGTATAAATTAATTAATATATATCATATTTCTTCCTTGAGTGATTTGTACAAAGTAACTACTGCAAGTCCAGATGCACATACAACATGCACCGTTGAAGGGGTCAAAGATGATCAAGGAATGCTGGCGCGTGGTATGTTATGCTGTGCTTTGGTCCCTTTGGCTTTGTAGAAATGATATGGTCTTCAACGGCAGAAGGGAGAATGAAGATAGCCAAGTTTCCTATCTGTGCAGGTGCAGTGTGTACAACTACAAATGCTTCATCTACAAGTCAGAAATTTTGGCTATCCTTTTTTTTTTTTTCCTCCTCTTTCTTTAATTAGTACCCAACAAATTGCATTAAATTCTGATATTCTCTGAATCAAAGTTAATACTAGCAGATCACAACCCGACTGAGCTTTTATTGATTATTGTTTATATCTATAATCTAAACAAGAATAATTTATCTTTAATAAGATAGAAGGAAAACATTTAGTAGGGACGGATCAAGGCTTAATGAGTAGCAGTACATATAGGAAATTGAAGTCCATATTAATTTCTACAAGTCATATAGCAAAAGTGTTTTGTATGTGGTTTTTCTAAATTTTTTTTTGGAGGATATGTCTAAATTAATTATTCTATTAAAAACTCCATTTATATGATGCATGTTAATTTTCAAATTGATTTAATAGA
>BPVZ01000058.1:1372302-1384603 GCA_020521535.1 Rubroshorea leprosula | reverse complement strand
TAAAAAATTGTGGTAAATTTTAATTATTAAAAATAAAATAATAAATAATTAAAATTTTATATAAATGTAGTATGTAAAACTTATGTGTAATTAAATTTCTTCTGATGCACATGTATATAAAATAAGGATATCTTAATACTTTAAATGTTAGAACTATTTGTAAAAGTGTACAATTACTTTTAATAAATTTTTTTTTTTGATTCATTAAGAATATTTATTTTAGTCTTTTTATTATTATTCTAACATTTTAATTGTCAAGATGTATTAATTTTCCTCAATCTCATATATATATATAAGTAGAAATTCATTTACACATAATTCTTATACATTATACTTATATAAAATCTCATATATTTATTTCTCTATCTTTAATTGTTAAGATTTATTCACTTTTTATTATATTTATTAAAGATAATAATTTTGTTTATCTAAAAGTTATAATAAATAATAACTATTTTTTTTGTTTGATCTTGATTGTATAATAGAAGCAGTTATCTCTCATCCCTTATTCCACTTCATCCGTATACTGTGCAACTCGAATACAAGATCTCTTACTTCTAACAGAAGGAGATGACCATTGAACTATTTAGGTCGTTAGCTAATAAATAATAACTATTAAAAATAAAAAGATAAATAATTAATATTTTATTTAAATATATTAATTGAAACTCGAATCTAAATAATTCCCTACCTTGAATATAAAACGTTTAGTACTGACTGTATCACATTTTTTAAAACATCATAAAGCCTTTAAAGATGAATTGGGCTTTGAAAAGGCCCATTTATCCTCTTTTACTGTTTTGGGGTAATTTATGGCCATATATAACACACTGCTGTGGCTGACTGACCAGTAACACCAAAACTCAACTTTAAATTAATTAAAATCATTTGAAAATTCAACTGGAAGCATAGGATTTCTTTAATTTCCTCATTTGACTACAGATGCAGTAGTTTATTAGTATGTCTCATAGGATTTCAGTTTCCTAGTTTTTGGTAGTAATTAACAGGTGGGATTACAAAATTATTGACAAGAGTTTTGAGGGATCAAGTGAACCAACGATTTTCAGTTCCAAGTAAGAATTTAGTACCCACATAAAGGAATAGAATTTGAAAGAGAACTGTATCAAACTAACATTTAATAGTTAAAGTTACGCAATCTAAATTACCCTATATTGTACAACACTTTTTTAAAATTTAAACATTTTTCAGGTTTTCTATATCTTGCTTGTAACTTGCAATGAGGATAGGCGCAGCTCTGACAACCCTGACCCAAGGGAAGAGTGGCTGGCCTTGCCATGGTGGGCGGACGTTGGTGGCAGCAGTTGCGGAGCCAGGAATTTTAATTAGGGAATGTCAGCTTTTCAAGTCTTAAAATAATACATTATAATTTTGAGAACTTACTTTTATATTAAAAATTAAAATAATATTTGATAAATCTTTATGTCACAAAATTTATTTATAATAAAGTTTACATTAAATGACTTAACTATTTCTTTTTAATATAAACCATAAAAGAGTTTGAAAAAAATTTACTTTTCATTTTACTGCGAAATCTCATTTTCACAATTTTCATAGGAGAAAATGCTCTTTCTGTTGTTGCTGTAGAAACTGGAAAAGTAAGCACCAAATTAATTAATTTTATGCAAAAAATGCTCTTTCTTGTTTTCACAATTGTACAAATTGCTATTGTTTTCACATTTTCCCCCTTTTTACAAGCTAAGTATACTTTATATTAGTTTATCTTCCTTTTATACTAATTTATCCTCCTATTGCTTTTCTTTATATGATTATATCCTAGGTTTTTCCTTTTATTTTGTTCATATATTTTTTTTCAATTTTTTTACTCTGATCCAATTTTATTCCATATAACTTCAATATAAGTTCAATATTATTATAATATTCAATTTTATTTGTAATCTCAACAACTCTAAACTCTAAAAGAAAATTATACAATTTTTTTATAATAAAAAACCGATAAGTTTTATTACTTAAATATTACTCCCTCCATACTAAAATAATAGATTTTTTGTTTTATCTTCAAATGAAAGATTTGAAAACAATTCTATCTTTACTTATTTTATACTTAAAAAATAACTAAGAATAAATATCTATTTCAATAAGAAGATAAATAATTGAAGTTAAAAGATAATTATATGGTTAAAACAGAAAAAAACTATTTATCTTCCTTAAAATAAAAAAAAATGATGACTATTATTTTGGGATAAATTTTAAATAAAAAATATCAATTATTTTGAGATGAAGAGAGTATATTAATTTTTTTGTTATAACATAACTATTAACAAGTATAAGACAAAATTTTAAAATAAAATAAAATAATTTACAACACTTGAAAGTTGAAACCCAATATGACAATATATGATTTATATAAAAAGAGATAGTGTTGTTTTTAGTTTTTACTAAGAAGTTAGTGGTCCCTTTGGTGATCCTTTTGTCTTCAAGCTTTCGATGACAAGAGCAGAGTTGCAGTTGCTTGCGTTGGGCCGCTGGTGGAGTCTTTTTTTTTCTCTTTTTTTTATTTTTGAAGTTGTTGGGTTGATGGTGATTGGTTGAAAGAGATTAGCACTAGAATAGTGGAGCTGGACATAGGAGAAATGACGTAGAAAACATGAGAACTTTTTTTTTTTTTTTTACAAAATTTAATTGTGGGCATTGAGATGGGTGAGTTTTAAATAATAATAAATTATTAAATCATTAAAATGAATAATGGATTATATAAATTATATTTAGGTTCCTAAAATAGTCTATTATTATTGGATTTTTTTTATTTTTTATATTTTAACAATTAAAAATATAATATTTAAAATTTTAATAATAATAATTAATTAATTAATTATATTTTTTTTTCAAATCCCATGGGGGCCACTGCCCCGTGGTCTACATGTGGCTCCGCCACTGGGTGGCAAAGCTGTGGAGCCTAGAAATGTTGAAATTTTTATGTGAGTTTTTGTTAATTGTATTTAATTTTTTTTTTAAATGAGTCAAATGAAAAATCGATAAAATTCAATATAGTTATATAATTCAAGTAAAATTAGGTTTTATCTCTTATGATATGATATAAATAGGTGTGGAGTCTAAAATTAAAAAAAAAAATGGCTACTTGATTGGACATCAAAAATATTATTATAATTAGATAAGTTCTCTCTTTTATTAAAAAAAAACTCTATCTATATAAATAGAAGAGTTAAAGAGTAATATGATATATTAATTGTCACTATATTCAACTATTTTGTTCATTTCTTCGTCTCTTCTTTTGCAGGCTTATAGATCAATAGCTTCCAATAATGGTATGTAATTTAATTATTTAATTATTTAAGATATAATGTTTTAAAACCTAATTTATATTATATCTATATCTATAAACTTTTATATATGATATCAAAACTATCATAAATTAAGTCTAAAACTTATGAAATAAATTAACAGTTTAATCAAATTACAATTGTTTATTTTGTTGTGACTGCACAAAAGTTGTGATTAATGATTTTATCTAATGCATAATTTATTCTGGCTATAATTGATTTTTTCGCATATCTATTTTCATGTGATCGAAATCACGACTTCCTGTTTTGATAATATGATCAATGTTTACGACATCGTTCATGATTCTCTTTTGGACTCATTGCTTTTCATGATTCATTATTATATTCAAGAAAGGATAAAATAAGGGAAAAGGTCGCAAATAGAAGTTGAGGGACAAATGGTGTAATTTTACCTTTTAAGAAATTGCATAATAATACAAAGTCCGACACGGACTTTTTTTCAATATAGGTCAGGGTGTGGATACTTATTTAACCGTCAGCAATTCCGCTAGTCTGGCATGAACTTGATTTTGACCGTGTGAGGATGTTGACATCTGGTTTTAGGAGTTAACACTTGGACAAATTTCCGGTGATTTATTTTCACTTAGACAATACATAATTAAACTTTTAAAATATATTAAATTTATGGGCATGAAGGGTTGTCTCAGTTAAGTGATTTACAAGTTGATATGAATAATATTATCAAAATAGGTCATTTATAAATGACATATGTGGATTATCTAAAAAGGATTCTAAGATAGTTGTTTTTAGAATTAGTGTAAACAATTACCTGTCAAAGGGATATATTGTGCATATTAATTTGGAAAACGTTGGTGGTTAGTGAGTGCCATTATTTCATTTTATAGAGACATGTCTGTGTAAAGGGGACATTATCTATGAAGTTAGTCTTACTAATTTACTTGTTAGGAAGTTCAGGTGTGTTCTATATATTTTGCCCATAAGGAAATATATGGTGATACATTTGAATTTCTTAAGGATTTACTGTTGCTATTATTATTATTGGCCATATAATCTAATTAAATGCTAAATCTTTGTTACATAGTTAGTTAGATTGCAGTAAATAATCAGATTTACACTATAGAGACTCTGAATGGAAATAACTTCATTGCGTGGAAGAATGATATAGAGCTAGCATTAGGTCTAGCCAATCTTGACATCGCCTTGTTTGAGGATGAGCCTGCTAAACCCAATACTGACGGCTCTGCTTAATCAAAAAACTCATTATTAGAAGTGGGAAAGGACTAATAGGCTGAGTATAATGGTTATGAAGAAATCTATTTCTTCATCCTTCAAAGTGAGTGTTTCAAATGAGACAAATGCAAAGAAATTCCTTAATGCTATTGGGCAACTATTCCAAGAGTCTGAAAAAGTTGAGACTGTGGAATTGATGCAAAAGTTATGTAATATGCAATATAATGGTGTGTCTGGGATTAAGGTTGATATTTTGAGAATGCAAGACATTGCTGATCTTCTCAATAACCTCAAAGTGACCATAACTGAATCTTTCCTTGTTCACCAAGTCTTAAACTCCCTTCCAACATCTTTTGGCCAAATTAGAACCATATACAATGCTCAAAAGGAAACATGGAATGTAAACCAACTTATTTCTATTTGTGTTCAAGAAGAACAAAATTAACCAAAAGAAACAAAAGGCAGAGAGTGTGAATTTGGTGATGTCCTCGATCACCACCACAATAGGTCTGGGTTCAATAATAAAGTCAAGGGCAAGAAGTTTGATAAGAAACCTGTTTATAAACCTAATGCAGTGGGACCTAAAGCTGATATCAAGAAAAATGAAGTCAGTTGGTTTTGTCGTGAGGGAGGTCACAAGAAAAGAGATTGTGCACAATATAGGGCTTGGTTTAAAGAAGAGAAACAAGGAAGGTAATTTACAAACCTTTGGTTGGTTTGAAACTTCTTTAATAGGCATTCCTCCTAATTCCTGGTGGTTAAATAGTGGGAGTCCTGTTCATATTTCTAATTCCTTGAAAGGGTTAATAAACAATAGGAAAAAAAATGAGGGAGAAATCATTCTACATGTAGGAAATGCAGTCAAAGTCAAAGTAAAGTTCATTGGAACTGTTGTTTAAAGTTTTAGTTTAGTTCTACTTTTGTTTTAGAAAATACTATTTATGCACCATCAATGATGAGGAGTTAAATTTCTCTTTCAAAACTCAATAAAGTTGGTTATCCTTTTATTTCTTGCAATAAAAGAGTTGAATGTTTTCCTTAATTCAAATTGCATTGGTGAATATTTTCTTAAAGATGTTTGTGCAAGCTAAATTTACCTATAGAAATTTACTATTTCGACATTGAAAAAACTGGAACCAAAAGAGTTTTGAATAAGGAAAAATCTTATTTCTTGTGGCATAAAAGGTTAGCTCATATTTTTAAAGAAAGTATTGTGAGATTGATTAAAAATGAAATTCTTCCTAATTTGAATTTTGATGATTTTAAAATTTGCATGAATTGCATTAGAGGTAAGTTGACCAAAACAAGAAAACATGGTGCTACACGTTTAGGTAGTGTGCTAGAATTAATTCACACTAACATTAGTGGACCCTTACCTCCCAACTTATGTGGTAAAAGATTTCCTGTAACTTTTATAAATGATTTTTTCAGATATGGATACATCTACCTAATTGATCAAAAGTTAGACTGTAGACAAATTTAAAATTTTTAAGGTTGAAGTTGGAAAACAACTTAGGTGGTTATCAAAGTTGTTAGGTCTAATTGTGGTGATGAATATTATGGGAAACATGGAGACTTGGATCAGTCTTAGGGACCTTTTCCTAACTTCTTATAGAATTATGGTATTGTGGCATAGTATACAATGCTTGGGACTCTTGAACAAAATGGTGTAGCCAAACACCAGAATTGCACTCTTAAAGACATGATGAGGAGTATGATGAAGAGTATGATCAATCGAAGTAAGTTACTTGAATCCCTTTGAGTGGAGCTCTCAAAACAGCACTGTATATCCTAAACCAAGTACCTAGTAAATCTGCTTCCAAAACACCTTTTGAACTATAGATAGATAAAAAAAAAAAAAAAAAAACCTAGTTTAAATCATTCAAGCATTTGGCGAGGCGTCCTGCAAAAATTAAGATTTATAATCCTAATGAGAAAAAACTTGATCCCAGAACAACACTTCGATTTTTTATCAATTACCCAGAAGCTTCTAAAAGCTACAGGTTCTATTGCCCTAAGTAATAGCACAAGGATTGTTGAATCTATGACAGCAAAATTTCTAGAGGAGGATGTTAGGAATAGTGATTGTTCACGTGACAAGGCAAGTTTTTTTGTCAAGTTTTGAAAAATCTTTAACAACTATACAAGTGCCTATCATACATAAGGAGGTGGTACCAATGTCAGGGAGTAGAAACCAACAAGATGAAACGAATCAACCTATATCTTTTGAAAAATTACAAAATATTCAACTAGATCCTATAGTTCCCACTAGGAGTTATCAAAAAGAAAGGAGACCTATTATATCAGATGATTTTGTAGTCTATTCAGGGGAAGTATATCATGATATTGGGACAGTTGTAGATTCAATAACTTTTTCTAAAGCCATTACAAGTCCATAATCAGATAAATGGCAATTTGCCATGAAAGAGGAGATGTTGTCTATGTATGGTAGTGGAGTTTGGGAATTGGTGGAAATTCCTAATGGTTTTAAACCCATTGGTTGTAAATGGATTTATAGAACTAAAAAGGATACAAAAGAAAAGATTGAAAGGTTTAAGGCTAAACTAGTTGCAAAAGGGTACACACAAAAGGAAGAAATAGACTGTAGAGAAACTTTTTCTCCAATCTCTTCTAAATATTCTTTTATAATTATAATGGCTTTAGTAGCACATTTTGATCTTAAGCTTCATCAGATGGATGTTAAGATTGCTTTTCTAAATGGAGACTTGTTGGAAGAGGTGTACATGATGCGGCCTGAAGGTTTTGAAGTAGGAGGAAAAGAGCACATGATGTGTAAGTTGAAGAAGTTTATTTACGGTTTAAAAACAAGCCTCTAGACAATGGTATCTAAAGTTTCACGAGGTAGTCACATCCTTAGGTTTTGTGGAGGATACTATTAACAATTGCATATATCTCAAGGTCAGTAAAAGTAGATATGTTTTTTTAGTATTATATGTGGATGATATTTTACTTGCTAGTTGTGATATGGAATTATTGTTAGATGTGAAAAGGATGCTTTCTAAAACCTTTGACATGAAAGATCTGCGAAAGGCTACTTTTTTTCTTGGAGTAGAAATCCATAGGGATAGATCTAAGAAAATGTTGAGACTTTCACAAAGAACCTATATTGATAGGGTTCTTGACAAATTTGGTTTACATTATTGTAGACTTGGTGTGGCCCCAATAAATAAAAGGGACAAGTTGAGTGATGAACAATGTCCTAAAAATAATATTAAGAAGGAGCAGATGAAGGGAGTTTCTTATAGTTGTGCTGTTGGGAGTTTAACGTATTCACAAAGTGTATACCAAAACAGAAATGGCTTTTGCAACTAGTATACTTGGTAGATATTTGTCTAATCCTAGTTATCACCATTGGATTGTTGCAAAGCAGCCTTGAGATATTTGCGTAACACAAGAAATCACATGCTTGTTTATAGAAGGGTTGAGAACTTAGATGTGGTGGGATTTGTAGATGAAGATTTTGCTACATGTACAAATGATAGGAAATCTACTAGGTACTGGTTATATATTTATCCTTGTAGGTGGTCTTATCTCTTGGAAAAGTTCTAAGCAATCTATTTCAATGACTTCTACCATGAAAGCTGAGGTCATAGCTTGTTTTGAAGCTGGAGGCCATGCCAAATGGTTGAGAAATTTTATTATAGAATTGAGAGTTATTGATTCCATTTCCAAACCACTTAAAATTTATTGTGATAACTCTTTTGCGGTATCCTTTTCCAAAAACACAAAGAATACTGGTGGTGCAAAATTCAAAGTACTTCAAATCAAGCTATGGGCTATGGGTTGACAATGGTGTTATTGAGCATGAGAATATTGGTACGGACAATATTCTTGTCGACCCACCAACCAAAGGACTTAGATTTATTGACTTTGAAAGACATGGGAAACATGGGGCTATCATTGTCTTTTAGATACTAGGTTAGTGGGAGTTAATGATTTTGAGGATATTATGACCCTTTAAGTATTTATATTAATAAAGCTCATATCACCATATTTTATTTTCTATTATGTGCTCTTATTTTAATGCCCATGTTTGTTATGAATCCACGAAGATATATATGTTTTAGATATAAAGATTAAAAAGGTTTCTTTTGAAGTGTCTAATTGAAAGTATTGGTAGTTTACTCCTGAGTTTCTTTTAAATTAAAATAAATTTAAAGTCTTCCCATGAGGAATTGTAAAAGAGTTTCTTTGAAATCATAAAAAGGGTCATTGTGGTCTTGACATATTATATATTATAAGGATCATATTATGTCAAACCACACTATATTTTATCACACCTATTTGAATTCATGTTGATGGAAATATTTGATATTTTGTGATTGTGAGGGATCTTACATTAAAAGGAAATGCAATGATCACTACAATTCAATATTGATACTTTTATTGAATGGAATTCTGTACTGAATTTTTGATTTATATTTGTGGCCACTAAAGTTGCGTTTGACCTAAGAGTCATTTTTAAAAATATATTTTTAAAATTGAAAACCAATTACTATTGCAAGTGGGAGAATATTGGAAATTTTATGTTGGTTTCTGCTAATTGTATTTAGTTTTCTTAAAAAATAAGTCAAATGAAAAATTGATAAAGTCCAATAAAGTTCATAATCCAAGTGAGATTAAGTTTTATCTTAATTTTATATAGTATGATATGAATAGATATATGGGTTGGAATTAAAAAAATAAACTACTTAGTAGGAGTGCCTAAAATATTATTACAATAGAGTAGGTATCATCTCTCGTTCAAAAAACTCTACCTTTATAAATAGTAGGACTAAGAAATGATATAACCCATTAATTTTCACTGTATGAAAATTGAACAGAGAGAAGAAAATTTAACCTTTAACTTTTTTTGTTTGTTTCTTAGTTTCTTTTTTTGCAGGCTCATAGATCAATAGCTTCCAATAACTGTATGTAATTTTATTATTTAATTATTTGAAGTATGGTGTTTTAGAGTCTAATTTATGTTATATTTATATCTATAACTTTTTACAAGAAATACATATCTCAATGCCCATGGGCTGCACCATCCACTGTCTTGGTTTGCCATAAAATTAAACATTAATTTTGATTATGCAAAAATTTTCCTAATATAAACTCTCATATATTATTTCGTCAACAATGAATCTTTATTTTATTTTACCAACAACCTATATATTAGTAGATCAACATTCAACAATCTTCGCTTTGCACTTTCCATTCTTTAAATTAAATTTTTCGCAGACTAAGCCAAACGACAAAGCTCTGTAAATGTAATGCTTTTTTCCAGTTTATTGTGTAATGAAGCTGAACCCCAAAAGATCTATTTTTCTGTAGTTAGTCATGGATGAGATTACTAAATTTTTATGTGTAATAATGAAGCTGAACCCCCACAAAATCAATTTTCGTGTAGTTAGTCATGGATGAGATTGCTAAAGTTGCGTTTGTCTTCATTTAAAAAGTCTTGTTAATTAATCCCAGAAAAGTTCTGGGCCCTATATATTTTCATTCTTTGATGACTTTTTTTGTCTGATGCATCGTGCTCGGTGGGTATATGCCGTGGAACGTGAACAGTTATTCTATTACTCGTTTGACAATTGATTTATTAAGGTTATTGAAGAAGTGAAAATAATATCAAGGTGTTTAATTTTAGTTATATAATGATTTATTTATTATTATTTTTTAATTATATAATTAAATGTCGTGGTTTTATTTTGATTTCTTATATTTTTATCATAGAATAATAATACATATTTTTAATAAATATCAATAACTAATAATTTTAATGAATTATATCTTATTAATTTTAAAAGTAAAACTTTATTTAGTATCACTGATCATAAAGTATAGTTTGAGAGTTTACGATTAAAAAATAAAGTTCGAAAAAATTAAATTACTTTTTATGAGAAATTGTATGGAGGAATGAAGATACTAATTTTCATACCTTTACTAATTAACTAAACAAGGATATATGCGAAGCTTTTTCTTCTTAATACACCGATTTTTGATCTGCTGTAGCAAATCAGAAACTATATGAAGATTATTCTAATATAAGACAACACACTTATAATTTCTACATATATTTTCTCTTTAGTCGGCTGTCAAGCTTATAATTCTTAAATAATGCGCAACGGTCATGCATCTATTTTTGCAAATTCCACCGTGGCCTTCCCGTCATGTGCTTTTCGGAAGAAATGTTTGACGTAATCCGAGTACAGGACTTGCTTGTATATCGGTTTCTCACCGTTTGCCACCACCTCCGGCAATGGACCGATCATAGCGGACGGTCTCGGATTCACGAAAATGGGAACGGAAATCCTGTTCTGGCTTGCATTAGCGACCACACGGTGCTCGATACTCTTGTATCTACCGTTGCTCAAAATTTGCAGTGCATCTCCGATGTTGATCACAAGGGAGCCTTTGATAGGAGGGACGTGAATCCAGCTGTCATCGCCTTGACGTCCTTTAACGTAGAGCCCCCCGATTTCGTCTTGGAGCAGGATTGTAAGGGTTGAGACATCGGAGTGACGTCCGACTCCGATGGTGAGTTCGGGGTTCGGACATATGGGGTAGTAGTTAAGGTTAACTCTGACTGAACCCATCAGTAGAGATTTTTTGGTTTCATCAATTTCGTTAACATTCAGTCTCTTCATCAGAACCTGCAACAGCCGTTTGATGACAACATCGGAGCCTTTCATGAATTCGAACACTTCATCCCTGAAAATAAAAACATGTTCAATATTAGATTCAGGCAAACAAAACCTGATTACAGGACAAGATGCATGTGCATGGAGGCTAAAGTTGTAACTATATACATACCTGCAAGCAGGGGGCCAGAGAGCAGCAGCCTCCTCTTCGGAGACATAGAAGAGGCTTAGGTAATCTTTCCATTCCAAAGCCTTCTCAGCTTGAGGGCTAAAGCTTGTGCCAAACCTCACACTGTTAGAAGGAGAATGGTCTTTGGAATACTTGTTCTTCTCAGCAGCTGGAAGTCCAAAGAACAGATGGGTTGCATCCTGCACACGATCCAACACTCCAACAGGCACCCCATGGTTAACAATTTGGAAGAACCCCCATTTCTCTGCTGCATCACAGATTGAATCTGCCACTTTGGGGTCTTCCCAGTTGGAGAGATCAATAATAGGTATGGATTCATTGGTTATGATTTTGCTGTTATCAACTCTTTCCCCCTCAGGTTGGATATAATGTTTGGGGAGGGCTTTGAGTCCCAATTCTGAAAGACCCTTCACTCCATTCCCTTGGTTTATGACGAAATCGGTAAGGGCAGCAGAGTCAGTGGTTGGGAATGCAACTGCTGGAGCCATTGCTATTGGCTAGCTAGCTTGGAGAAAGGTGGTGGATCAACAAGAGTGGCGAGCTTGAGAGGATGACACAGGAGAGGGCGCTGGTGCGTTTTGCTATCCATTGGTATGGGTCTATTTATAGTGCAAGTGAGAGAATTAACAAATGATTAATTATCCGTGGTTCGTCTACTTCCATCATTAGTTTCTATTAAACATTCCATCATTTTAAATATTACCACCACTAGCCAGTAATTGTTAGCCACCTAATTTTGCGGCCTTTTTTTCAAACATTTTTTTAGTTGTCTAAGTTATTAATTATTTGTCTTATGTGTCAAATTAAGTATTTTATCTTTTTTTATTTCTGAAATTAAATATTTATAATGTCATGTAAAATAATAAATTTATAATGATAATGTGATATTAATAAATAAATAAATATATAATTTTTCTAACTTGTGACACTAT
>BPVZ01000058.1:1313790-1327192 GCA_020521535.1 Rubroshorea leprosula | reverse complement strand
ACTAATCCTGCGTTTGCCGGGAGTCGAACCCGGGTCTATTGCTTGGAAGGCAATTATCCTAACCGTTGGACTACAAACGCGTTTAATGCTTAAGTGCACAGTTACAATCTATTTTTTAAAAGTATTCAGACTATTCTTGATTAACATCTCAATTAAACAATGCGTAAAAACCAACATTTAACCCCTTAGCTTAAAAAAATTAGTAGATTTTAACCATTCACCTTATAATATGATACTTTTAACCTTTTACCTTACAAAATTGGTAGGTTTTAATCCCTCACCTTATATTATAACATTTTTAACTCCTCACCTATACAAATTGAAGAAATTAACTCCAACATAATATTATGTTATAACATTCTGTTGATTCTGTTAACTGACTGTTAACATCCATTAGCATTTCATTATAGAAAATATAAAATTTAAATTCAATTTTATTTGTTAGTTCTATTAAAGGAATGCTAACGGATACTAACAGTTAGCTAACAGAACTAACAGTCAGCTAACAGAACTGACAGTCAGCTAACAGAACTGACAGTCAACTAACAGAACTGACAGTTAACCAACAAAACTAACAGAACATTATAACCTAATGTTAAGTGAGAGTTATTTTCTTCTATTTGTATAGATAAGGGGCTAAAAGTGTCATAATATAAGGTGAGAGGCTAAAACCTACTAATTTTGTAAGATAAGGGGTTAAAACCTACCAACTTTATAAGGTAAAAGACTAAAAGTATTATATTATAAGATTAGAAGTTAAAATCTACCAATTTTGTAAAGTGAGGAGCTCAAAATTGATTTTAGCCGAAAACAGTGAGAAAGACATTTGTCGAGACTGTTAAAAACTAAGTTGTCTTCCCTTAAACGTAAGAGAGAAGACTGACAAACTCCAAAAGGGGAATGCCACCAACAATCACACCCTTGAGTTGTTTCAAGAGGTGGGGGTATGGGTTTATGTTCAATCTATAACTAGAATTGTGGGACAAACAAAATCAGAAATTTGAACAAGCATAAGTACATTTATCAACCAATTCTATTTTCGACTAAGTTCTCATCCCATTTTTGTTTCTTTGCCTTGACATACTCTCTTTATTTTGCTAAGTGTTGGGAGGTAGCGCAACATTAAATTAAGGTGGCTTCCAACATTGACTTAAGGTCAACTATTGGCCCTAAAACCCAATAAAAACTCAAATGACATATATAAACAGTAAAAAACTTAGTTACGTGATGGGTGGCACGTGGGCCAATGGAGCAGTAACCATGGTATTAATATCATAAATAAAGTTATAAATACCTCTTGTAGCTTCATTAAAGGTAAAACTCTACTATATTTCTTTATGTAATATTTAGTTTCACAATAACTTCTCTCTTTATAACAAGTGATTATTGTTAATTAGAGAACAAGTAATTATTGCTAAATTGATTATTAGAGTGTTTTTTGAGACACTTCTTTAGAGTTTTCAAGTACCGAAACAATTCAGACATTCACTAGAAAGTTAGGGCTCGTGAAGCAATCTAAACACTAAGAATGGAATCCATGCCTTTGGCTGCAACTTCTCCCTTCACTTTCAGCTCTCAGAAATGGTTGAACTTCACATGATTCGACAACGCAAGTTTCGGAACAGGCCAAATGGCTCATCCCTTCTTGCAATTCCAAACTTCATGCTTCTGAGATGCTCCCCAAATTTTCTAAGTTTCATCAATCCAATTACTTGGTTGACCAAAAAAAGTGATGCAACTACAGGAAACTACATCATGAATCAAGCCCTAGTGGAAAAATGATGACTAGAGAATCCATCCACGGCACCCTTTTTCTGTAGGACATTAGGGAGGTTTATCTATCTTCATTTCCCAACCTAATTATTCCACTTTGGCAATTCAAAAAGATCATCTTGATCTTGGACCCAAAAGATTACTTGAGGACAAAAACATTGTAATCGCACTTAATGTCTAACAAGGGGTATTGAACTTGTCCAAGATTCTCATACAAGCAATTATCAAAAAGGACACAGTTTGGCTGCAGTGCTTGGTTTGGTCCAAGACAAATTCAACTTCCTGTTAATCCTCGATATTCCCTTACCATCATTATGATATGCCATTTCTTCATAGATCATTGGTGGATCCAATGCAGGAACCACACTACAAGTTAACATAATAAAACCTTTTTCTGAGTGTCTTAATCAATCATAAGTCACAACCTGCTGCTTTTATATATATATATATATATATATAAATCATGAGTCGTATGCACTTTCCCTTTTTGCATAATATGTTATGTTTACATTCACATGACTACAAGTATGAAAAAACAGGCAAATGAGTCGAGACACACAAAAAGAAACGTTAAGCCAATCAGAGTGATATTAAAGGAGGATTCGTGGCTGTACATGAGAGAAGAACATTAGGATTTTACCAAAATGAATTCTACATTTTCAATTTCAGCTAAGCTTTCTATTGGAGCTGGCAATGGGAGCTTTCAGACTAGAACATCTGCGGTTATAACAAGGAGAGAAGATGCAATTACAGCTCCAAGAAGAAGATCAAACAGGTTTCCTGGATTGACAAGAGAGGGAATTCCTCATACTGATCTACATGTTGGGGAAGTGCTTGAAAGGAAATCCGGGATGAACAGCTTGGGAATGGAAGGTACCTGCAGATCAAAACCACAGTTCCATCCTGGTTTTTTAGAAGAGGGTTATGATGGGTACAAGAAAATCTGTGCAGAATATGCCAAGACTTTCTATCTAGGTCCAACATTTTCACTTTCTGTCCATCAAATCAAAAATGTTCCTTGAATTCTTTTATGATGATTCTAATGTTTGATACAGGTACTAGGTTGATGACAGAGGAGAGGCAGAAAGCCATATGGGCAATTTATGGTAAGAAATTAAAATTATTGGTTCAGAAACAAATTCTGACAGATGATTATATGATCAAAGTATCCATTGAAGTAGTCACAACTCATAGGCTGTATATGAAGTCTGGTGCGGGAGGACAGATGAACTGGTGGATGGTCCAAATGCAACGTACATAAGCACCTCTGTTCTAGATAGATGGGAAGAGAGACTTCATGACATCTTTAATGGTCGCCCCTATGACATGCTAGATGCTGCACTCACTGATGCAGTCTTCAAGTTCCCCTTGGATATCAAGGTTCGCTTCAAAATTCCATTTTCCTAATTGATACTTTGGCCTGTAGTATTTGAAGCATTGATCTGATTGATTGGTGTTTCTCCCCCTATACAGCCTTTCAGGGACATGATTGAGTGGATGAGAATGGACATACACAAACGCAGGTATCAGAACTTTCAAGAGCTGTATCTTTACTGCTACTGTGTTACCAGTAACACTGGCCTTATGAGTGTTCCAGTAATGGGAATTGTACCGGAGTCCCATGTTCCAGCTCAGAGTATATATAACGCAGCCCTCTATTTGGGCATTGGAAATCGGTTGACAAACATACTCAGAGATGTAGGAGAAGAATATGTTTTCCAACTTTAATATATATAAAGCTTAACAATTCCCTCATGGGATCCTTTCTGAGTCATTTCAGCAGCCTGTTTTTCAGTGCTTTGAGAGGGAGAGTCTACCTTTCACAAGACGAGCTTGCACTGTTTGGTTTATGCGACAAAGATGTGTTCTCTAGGGAAGATCACGGATGCATGAAGTTAATGAAAGAGCAGATCACAAGGGCAAGGTTCTACTTCAACCTGGCTGAGGATGGAGCTTCCCAGATTCACAAGGCAAGCCGCTGGCCGGTAACGTTTTATTTGTGTCATAATCAAAAGATGTTGTGCACAACAGCTAAATCATAAATCTAATATGTCTGAGGATTTTCAGGTTTGGTCATCTCTGCTGCTGTATAGAAAGATACTGGATGCAATTGAGGATAATGACTATGACAACCTCACAAAGAGAGCTTTTGTGGGAAGGATTGAGAAACCTGTAACGCTGCCTTCGGCATATAGGAGAGCTGCATTGTCACCACGTTTAATCTTTCACTGAGGACTATCTCAGCATAGAGGAGAAAACACCAGAATTTTAGTTTAAACTTGATTTTCTGTAGAGCAGTGTTATTGATATCTAGATCCTTACCCTTTGTTCTGTACACAGGTTCCCCTTGCAGCCCTTTCAAATTGAGGAAAATAGAGTTAGAAACATCAAGCAAACCGCTACTCACAAAAACATTTGCCGTCCGCATAAAGAATAAAACATTCATTTGATGTCGCCTGTACGCAAAAGATAAACACCAATAGACATCACCTGCGATGCACATCGTTTGTATGGAGAAAAACTTCAATTCTCACAGTAAAATATTGAAGTTAACCAAAAAATTCTCCCCCGAAAGGCTGGAACCAAGATATTAATATGAGTTGAGTAATCTGCGCGCAACTGACTTGTTCTGCGAAGACTTCCTTATTAACAAGGAGTGGATCGGTTAGCTTGAGGCAAAAAAGTTCAGAAATGATACAATTACAACGCCAGAAAGACATTATAAACTTATAACATAAAATATCATTCCATAATGAACTCATTTTACTTAAAAATTTATAATATCATATATATATATCTACTTATTTAATAAAATATCACTCTTAATGATATGTTTTAATTACAAATTTATAATTTTACTTAACTTTATAACTATAGGATTGCCCGTAATGGTTCAATTAGACAGGAGGAAGTGAGTACTCTTAGAGGGAAAGAAGACAGTGCATCTGCAAAGAAAATTTTGATTGGAACAGATTTAGCCAAAAAATAAAAAAAAATAATAATAATAGCACCCATTATAAGAAATTGTAAGCTCAACATCCCTCTACAGATCTCCATCCCTCCAAGGCGTCGACAGCGATCCTTCTACAGATGAAAAGACAAAAAATACAAACAAAAATGAAAATCAAGGAAAAGATTCAGAAATGCCATATTGTTTGCTGGAAATGGTACAAATGCACCCTACTTTGTTGCCAGCTCCACCACTTCCTCTCCTGGATACTTAACCACAATTCAACTATACCTCACCAAGGGAGAAGAAGCCTCAGTTAACCATTTTTACATGCTTGATGTTACCCTGCCACCACCATTGTGAATTGTAAAATCTTAAATTGGAAAAATCCCTCGGTGCTAACTGGTTGACATGCACTGGCTGCTAAGAGACTACTCAACTCTCAGCCAGAGTGCTGCTTTACAAGAAGTAATCAGGTGTCCTTCGGGTCACATCAGGCTCTCCTCTCCTTGGGGCAGGCTCAAACTGCAAAGAAAGTTGAAGACCTCCTCAGTGGAATTAAGCTGTTTAAAAAAAAAAAAAATGCCTCCCATAACATGAGCTGTAACAGAGACCTGAATGAACGTGTGGCCCTTGCAGTCATCAACTTCAAGAATAGAAGCCATGTTTCCACAGCGATAACAATAATTAGGAGCACTAAATATGGTAACCACCTTTTGTTCCTGTAATAAGGATGGACATATCTCACAACCAAGATCAAAACAATGCCAAATAGAGTCTACTATAATGAAGAGTAATTACATGACCCCAATTGTATCCTTCCATAACCAGCTGGTGAGCCCTAGCAATCAACTTCAGGTTGTTTGTATGGTTAAATTGCTCAGATATGTCCTGGAGAAATTATAAAAAAAAAAAGAAAAAAAAAAGAGGATAAATATATATCCTTTGACCAATTTTAAGAGGAAGAATAAAAGAATAAAGCAACAGATATATTACTTGGCCAAAGGTATATCCAGCACCCCTTGGAGAAATACCCCACCCACAACGATCATCTGGATCAGACCACAAAAGATCACACATGGGGCCCTCATGGGGAACTTCTTGAACTCGATCAAAATTACGGATGTTATCCAGAGTTTCAATGGAAGGAGACAATCCACCATGGAGGCAGAAAATTTCTGATTCAACCTTCAAAACGGTAGAAAGTCCAAAAGTAAGTAGAACTGGAAAACACACACACACACACAACCTTTCATTTCACTTGTTCGATTATAATCACATCAGAAACCACCAATATTAAAAACTACTAACCAATGCAGTTAGTGGAAAATAGTCAAAAAGATCAGTAAAGATCTTCCAAACATTTGCATTGCCATACCTGCAGAACAAAATAGAGAGAACTTAAGATTTTAAGAATAGCAACAAGATACATAAAACACTGAAGAAGAGGATCCATCCACGCAGAAAAATGACAAACAAATAAAAAGATTTGTCAAGGGAGCAATAATAATAACTTCATAGCGAAACTCAGAATTGATTAGAATAGTATTCAGGATTTTTTTAGTTGTAACTCATTTATTGTTATTTCCTAGCCAAAAGGAAAAAAGGTCTATTTACAATCATAAATTTTGTCAAATGTAGTATAGCTGAAATGGAAAAAGAACCAACAACTAAGGACTCTAAGATACTCACTTCCTTAGGCATTCATCATAAAACCCATAAACTTGAGTAATCTGCATGATAAAAGATAAAACTGATTATCAGGAAATAAAAGTGTAACCCTAAAATATAAAAATCAAAAATCAGAAAAATGAAAATGATACTTAGGTTGGACAAAATATGTGATACAATTTAGTGAAAATAGAAAATCATGACAAACAAAACCTCCATAACAACATCTTATTGGGTAATGGAATCAAGATTAGAAACCAAACCACCAAGAACCATTTAGAACACAGCATACCTGTCGGCTTTCATGGTTTCCTCTTAGAATGGTTATCCGTTGGGGGTAACGCACTTTAAGGGCTACCAAGAGCTGAGATAAAGTCAAAGACCAGCCATAAGTTAAAGCCTTAATCGAATCCCAAATACTAATCTATACCAGTTAAAATCCAAATTAAATTCAAACAGATATCTGTTTGGGAAAACAAAAGATAACCACTCATACTCACTGTTACAGTTTCAACTGAATAGTAACCACGATCAACATAATCTCCCATGAACAAGTAATTTGTATCTGGACACTGAAGAAGATATATGCAACAGTTGAGAAAATACATTAATATCAATACAATGTGAGAGATGGAATATAAAGCAGTGAATCTGCTTTCACTGCTTTTGTATTTAGAAGTTCCCTTTTTTTTTTCTTTTTTTCTGTTTAGAATTCAAATTTCAAAAATCTAATAGTATAATACAATGTTAAAATCACTAAGTTTTTAGAAAATCCAACACATAATCCTTTATCTTTGCAAGGCAAAAGAAAATTTCAAAGAAACATGTAGTTCTGACTTCTAACAAATACCATGTATTATTTCAGTTATAATTGCATGTATAAGTCCAGTTATGTGTCCTTCTATAAATATAAGACAACTAACCAACAATGATTCCGAAACAAGACTACCAGCAACTGCCTCAAAACAATTACCTTTCCTCCAATACGAAAAAGTTCTGCAAGATCATGAAACTGCCCATGAATATCACCACAGATTGTAACAGGACTTTTCACAGGCTGCAGTGAATAAAATAAAAATGTAATCATATCCTATTTAATATCATATTAACTCCACGTTTCAACCCAAAATTTAAAAACAGTAATAAAAATATGGATAGTCTCTGTTTTTTTCAGTTTGACAATATCATTAACATAATAACACGTACAACCCAGTGGACAGCTTTAATGTAAGTCTACCAATAACAAATTCACAACAGCATGGGAGCAAACCTGAACATTGCTTTCTTCCATGAATATCTCTTTAGCCTTCTCACACAGCACCCTTACCTGATTCAACAATAACAAAAACCATAGATAAAACTGAGCTAAGGATGATTTTACGAAATATCAATAGAAAATGAGGTTTTCTCATATACATGACCACACTCAGTAGCATCCACCAAGAATCAGAGCATCAAATACAACTGTCAAATCAAAACTAACAGAATACTAAGACTAAAGATTTCCTTTTTGGTCCGATATCCTGTTTATTAAATCTAACAAATAACTCTCAGTCTCTATCATTAGGAACCAGCAAAAATGCCAGAAGCAACAATATCACTGCAATCAACAACATTACATTAACATGATAGTTTTTATATATTAATGTTGTTATTATTCAAAGTATATGATAGTCAGAAAGGCACCAACGTTTCAAATGGGGTTTCGAAAAGCACAATTAGCCATGACAATGATAATTACAAAAAGGGACGATATACAGAACATGCAGAAAAATTGAATTTAATGATCAGAATACATGCACATCCACAGGCAGGAAAGTATAACGACCATTATATTCAACATAAAATAATAATAATAATAATAATAAGATCTGATCAAACATGCAGAAAAATCCAATATAACGACCATTATATTCAACAGAACAGAGAAATCCACATCAAGATCGGTCCACAAAACATCCAAACTCTAATCAACACACAGATCAACCAAAACCAGCAACAGAACCAACAATCCCTAGCAGATCCATACCATTTCCCACAAACTCACCAGCAAAACCACTGGAATCAACAAAACCATGAACAATTAACCATCCAAGACAGACAAAAGAATAGTACCTCTTGCTCGGACAAAGGCTTGCACTGCATGAGCTGATTAATCTGCTCGTCCAGGTTCCCATGAGAGTTCGACGGCACCGAATCCAAGCTCATCTTCTCTTTCCCCACCCTCCTTCCGCGTTAATTACAGATCAAACCCTAGATTTCGAACAAAACGTGTATAACCAGAGAAATGAAACCCTAAATTTTCAGGGCTGTTTATAGAGAGAGAAAAGTCTTGCGGTGGTGAAGAGGCCAATGCCTTTCTCAGTGAGAGAGAGAGACACTTTCGGTTTCGATTGCTCTCACTCACTCCTTTAAACTCTCTCTCTCTTTTTTTCCTTTTTTTTTTTTATTAATTTTTATTCAAATATAGGTTAAGAAAAAAATAAAAAGAAAAGTTTAATTTAAATAAAATCTATCTATATATATACATTTAAACTAGAGAGAGAAAACATAAGATATTTTCTTTTTCTTCTCTATTTCTTCGTGTCTGCTTATTCTTAGGGTTTCTTTGTCTTTAGATCTTCATTCTTTCATCGCCCAAATTTAGGGTTTTCTCCATAGCAGGTTCATCATCTCCTCTCTCTCTATGTTTCCATCCATGTTTATGCTTTTCAATCTCCCAAAACTCTTTAATGTGAATCAATCTGTTTCGTTTTTATGTTATTGAAGTTTTTCTTACTGTTTCGGAGGGTTGCTTTTCAATCTCTCCCGAGCAGATCAATTTTTGGGTTTCTGTTTCCGTTTTCATTCGTTTTGCATTGATTTGATAATTTCGCATTCGGGGATTTTTTTATTGACGGAAGATTGGATTGCCGTTTTTTTTTTTTTATTATTTTTTGATTAATTATTGCGGAAAGCTTCTTTTGAAACAGAGACACGCGTTTGTTTACATTGTGTTGTTGCAGTTACTGCTGATTTTTTATTTTTTCTGATTACGGTTTATACAGTATATAAGAGCTTTTTTTTTTGTCAAGGCTTATTATCTAATCAGGTTTTTCATTTGTTGTTAATTTCAATGTGTGAAGGTCTGATCGTACAAGAAGGTTTTGACATTTGAATTTTTGGTTAATTTTGAGGAAATTTTTTTTGTGGGAGTTGGAGGTTTGGAAGGGAATTCTGGGATTTCTTTGTTTTAATCTGGGGTTTGTGTGAGGTTTGGTGGTTGTGGAAAGGGAAACAAGGGTGTATTCTGATGAGTACAAGGACATCATGGGCAGATTTGGCTGCAAATTCTGCAGCTGAGAATGTGGATGGTTCTTCTGCTAGCAATGGAGCGGTTGGTGCCACCTCAGCTCCTACCCGAGCTGCTTATGTTCCTCCACATCTTCGTAATCGTCAATCTTCTGACCCCCCTGCTCCAGCTCAGAGTGGACCTGCAACAAGTTATGACAGATCTGGGTCTGGTGGATCGCGATGGGCTGGTCCTAGGAATGACTATAATCGGTCAGGGTATGCTGGTGGTGGCCGTGGTGTTGGTGGATGGGGTGGCAGGGCTCGTGGCAGAGGGGAAGTTAACCCATTTGGAGAAGATGATGGTACAGAACAGGCATTTAGCGAGCAGGAGACTACTGGGATAAACTTCGATGCTTATGAAGATATTCCAGTGGAGACAAGCGGGGATAATGTCCCACCACCAGTTAGTAATTTTGCAGAGATTGACTTGGCTGAAGGACTTAATCTAAACATCCAGAGGTGCAAGTATGTGAGACCTACACCTGTGCAACGTCATGCCATCCCCATCTCCCTTGCAGGGAGGGATTTGATGGCATGTGCACAGACTGGTTCTGGGAAAACAGCTGCTTTCTGTTTCCCTATTATCAGTGGTATTATGACGGGTGAGGCTCCACAAAGGCCATCTCGTGGTGCTCGTGCTGTGTGCCCGCTGGCCCTCATTCTTTCTCCAACCAGAGAGCTCTCAATGCAAGTAGGTTGCATCTTTTTGACTGTGTACATAAGTGACATAGTTACACCAGTTGATATTTTGTAATTATTACTGCAGATACATGAGGAAGCCAGGAAGTTCTCTTATCAAACTGGTGTCAAGGTGGTTGTTGCTTATGGAGGAGCTCCTATTAACCAACAGGTTTTATTTCTCTTATGTCGTTAAATTTCCATGTTTCTGTTCTCATTCTAGGTTTTGCCATTAATTATAGTTTTGAAAATATTTTGATTGTTTAATGCTTTATTTATCAATCTGGGTTTGCTTTATTTTTCAATTTTTATCATTGCATTTGGTCCTTCAATTTTAGTTTCTTCTCTTTCTTTTACTTATACAAAATATGGAATTTTTTTTTTTTTTTTTCCAGTTGTGTTTTAGTGATCCTTTGTTGTGGTTTTTATTTTAGCTGTACTACTGTGCTTCAGTTTCTATGGTCATTGACTGATAATGTTGTGTTTGATCAGTTGAGGGAGTTGGAGAGGGGTGTTGATATTCTTGTTGCAACTCCTGGAAGATTGGTGGACTTGCTGGAGCGGGCTAGAGTTTCACTACAGATGATCAGGTACTTGGCCCTTGATGAGGCAGATCGAATGCTAGATATGGGTTTTGAGCCTCAAATAAGAAAAATTGTGGAACAAATGGACATGCCACCTCCAGGTGCACGGCAGACGATGCTATTTAGTGCTACCTTTCCTAAGGAGATACAGGTATTTTCTGAGATCCTGGTACTGCAAGAACTATTGTCAGCTGATATTCTTCTCTTTACAGTTGTGAATGAGAAAATTCATCTCTTATGATCTAGGGTCTTTACCTCTGATGTTTATGTTAGATATACTCATACAAGGCATTAAAGAATATTCTTTGTCTTTGTGGAAGATTGTTTAGATATCTAAGTCACACAATCTGCCCATTCTGCTAATGTTTCCCTTCATATATTCAAATTTCCTGCAAATTTGATTCCTTGCACTTTCATTGCGTGCAGAGACTAGCCTCTGACTTTCTATCAAATTATGTCTTTTTGGCTGTTGGGAGGGTTGGTTCAAGTACTGATTTGATTGTCCAAAGAGTAGAATTAGTTCATGAATCAGACAAAAGAAGTCACCTTATGGACCTTCTTCATGCACAGAGGGCAAATGGTGTTCAGGGGAAGGTAGTATTTAGTTTGCTCTGCTAGCACTCTATTTTATGAGATTGATGTGGAAATTCTTTTGATTCAACAGTTAGTCTAAGAGTATTTATCAATAATGACTGTTTCTCTTTTTTCCTCCCTTTAACATTTCAGCAAGCTCTCACGTTGGTTTTTGTTGAGACCAAAAAAGGAGCAGATTCACTGGAGCATTGGTTGTGCATGAATGGCTTCCCTGCAACTACCATTCATGGAGATAGAAGCCAGCAGGTATACATACACAATTCTTTTTTTTGCGTGCTTTTGGCTTTTGTCGTTCTTTGCTTAAATTGCTAGGATCTCTATGTTATGTTTGTTAAGAAATTTTTTTTTGTTTTTGGCTAGGTCTGTTAAGCAATATACTGTAATCTTTATCTATGGGTGGATGCTCCAAAATTTTTAACAGCAAGTTTTAGATAAAAATGGTGCCAGGTGCCAGCTATTCCCCATTACAGTTCTTCATGTGTCATTTATATATGCATTTGTTTACATTTTGCAGGAAAGAGAGCAAGCACTAAGGTCATTTAAAAGTGGTGCTACCCCAATCTTGGTTGCAACTGATGTGGCAGCTCGTGGTCTTGATATCCCCCATGTGGCACATGTAGTGAACTTTGACCTTCCAAATGACATAGATGACTATGTTCATCGAATTGGACGAACAGGGCGTGCTGGGAAAACTGGTTTAGCTACTGCCTTCTTCAATGACAATAATTCATCATTGGCAAGGCCATTATCAGATCTAATGCAAGAAGCAAATCAAGAAGTACCTGCTTGGCTTGCTCGCTTTGCAGCCCGTTCTTCTTTTGGAGGCAGGAATCGCCGTTCAGGGGGTGGCCGTTTTGGTGGCCGTGATTTCCGTAGGGATTCATCTTTCAATAGAGGTGGTTCAGATAATTACTATGGCAACAGCAGTGGTGGATATGGTGCTTCTGGTGGATATGGTGGAGGTGGAGGATATGGTCCAGGAGTCACCAGTGCATGGGATTAAAAATCCATAATTTATAGTACTTTGAGTGTCTAATATATTGGATCTTCCCCCTCTTTTATAGGTACCTTTTCTTTTTAAATTTAATATGTTGTCGTTTTGCTAGTAATTTATACTTTAGTAGAAGAGTTATCATTGTTACAAGTGAGGGGAAAGCCGGAAAGCTCAGTTTGGTGTCTGTGTCGCAGGGAATAGGAGTGTGTAATGTGTTAGTAGATGTTGTGGGATAAACTCTAACCAATTAGGTATTACTTCTTACTCTCATTTTGTGATCTTTACTCTTTACTGGTGATTTTGTTGGGGGATGGGTTGTAGAATATGTATTGGGAGAGAAAGAGAAAGCGTTTCATATTAGGCACATCTTTTTTTTATCTCACATAGGCATAGTCTTTTCAACTCAGGTTGTGGGGGAAATTTTATGTAGGCGCTCTGTCTTGCCATTTTCTTTTTCAATCTTCCCCTCTGAAAGGAGTTTAAAGTCTTTGGTAATATTTCAGTGGAATAAATTACCAAGCTTTATTGGAAATGGACTGTTATTTATCGCTGAACAAATCTTTCTCAGTTCTTCCCAATTCCCATCGTGGGATATGCTGGATCATTATTTGTTTACTTGGTGGAATGTTTCAAGATCAGCAATATTGTCATGTCGGGCAATAGAGACTATAGGGTTTGATGTTGTCTTATTATCATCTCATTCCTGCAATTTGCTGTCATGCAAGAAAATGTGCAGATAAAGGTATAAAGTTTGTCTTCTTCTTATTTAAAAGATGTGAACATTGTTATCTTTTAAATAAAATGGTAAAATTTTAATTTTTTTTT
>BPVZ01000058.1:1296363-1313690 GCA_020521535.1 Rubroshorea leprosula | reverse complement strand
TAATGTTTTATTTATAAATTAATAGAATTTACATCTTTAAATAGAAAAAACAAAAAAGTACATATTTTTATCTCTTCTTTTCTTGCTGCCCTGCCGTTGGAAATTGGCAACTTGAGTTCATTGGTGTGTGAACAAAATGAAGATGAAATTTGTGGTGAGATGACTTTTTGGACTCGATGGTCTCACCCATCTGGGGTTCGAATGTTCCTTCTGTTTTCTGAGTTCCCATTGTCTGAAAAGGACAATGGAGGAAAAAATTCATAATGTCGGTTTTACTTAAGAACTTTTGATAAGGTTTCTATGACGGATCAAGAGAAACTTATACATTGTGGTTGTTAAATAAAAATTCTAACATTGACTTGTAAGCAGCACCAAATGTGATAAATTTGTGTAAACCAAACCACACGACGAAGAAGTAAATTCTACGTGGAAAATGGGCCCAAAACAAGAGGTTGTTTGGATACCATCTTCCTACCACCGTTTAGGAGAATAGAAGTTTGCTACGTAGGACAGAAGAGAAGGAAAGGAGACCGTTGAGAAATGGTTATGTTGAAAAACAGATGGGTATTTGACTTGTAGAAAAGTTCTTCGGGTGAGATCAGAGATCTCTTTGACATAGGGCAGATAAGCCAAAAGAGGCGAGTACGTTTTGCATTTTGTATTCTGATGGCATCACCATCTCCGCCCTTGATAGTGTTTAAAGTTGTAACATGTCGTTCATCATTTCTGCCTTTTTATTAAATGCTAACGCCCTCACAAGTCATGACTCTCGCCTCACCTCTCAATTCTTAAATCTTGGATGTGGATGTATTACTGCATTATGAGAAAAAAAATAACCATTCAGATGTTTAGAATTGTGTAAAAAATTAATTAAATGTTAATAAATAAAGAAAAGTTAATGGTTTTTTTTATTAAATTGTTAAATTAAGTGTTAATATCTGTTATTTTGTAAGAATATCAAACTTTTAAATTGGATGCATTTCACCTGCTATGCAATAAACAATATGATCACTATTGGGCCACATAAAGAATTGCAAGTTAATGATTTTTTTATTATATATATCGTTACATAAATTATTTTTAATGATATATCAAATTATAAAAATAATTTTTAAGTTAATTAGTCAAATATAAATATATACAACTTTTTCAACGATTGATGGGAATGAAAACTAGTGCAATTTTCCCCACAGCCACTATTCTTTCTAAGTTGAAACATCTGCTCCATTTTATTTTTTAAAAAAAAAGAAAAAAAAAAAAAGAAGAAGAGACAAACATATCAAATTATCATTACATTGCTGACATGGTCATGGTATACAGTTGAGCTGCATTTTCATAATTAAAGTAAAACTCATATTTTTGATTCTGTTTTCCTAAGTTGCAAGTAGTGGTGTATTTTATTATGTATTTGCATTGCAGAGGTTTGTAAAAAGGGGAGACAACTGCAAAGGCAACAAAAACATATTTTTCGGCGGATCAGATTTAGGCATTGAATCTCAATTGGGTCTCGATCTGAGCTTCTAAAAGGCTTCTCCTTTTTCATTTTCAAGCTTCGATTTTGATTCTCTCTATGAATCTGTGCTTCTAAGATGAACGAATCTGTTCAACGACAGTCCCGTAATGCTCAAAGAGGGTTCAGAGTTCAAGCTCCACTGGTAAGCCCCAAAGTTTCTTTATCCATTTGGCTTCCCCTAATGTTTACAAAATCTGTTAGATTTAACAGCTTCAAGTTGGTGAATTTGTCACTAAATATGCTATCTTTGAGGGAATTTCGCAATTTTTGATGAACATGAGTGTTTGAGACCTGGTCGTTTTGTGATTTTGCGCATGTTCTGTTTCTGGGATTTTGTTTTTATGAAGTTCGGAAGATACCCAGATGGGAATTTTTGGTAATTATGCATTTTTTACTTTGAGGGGCATATTGTGCTTGAGAATTGGTTGTTTTTTTAAACTTATTTTCCTCCTTGAGTGTACTGTTTTTTTGAAGTTTTAATGTACCCATGTGGTGACTGATTACTTGAGTGTTTTTGATGAGTTTTGGGATTTTGATTTCAGATCATCTTCGCATCCTTGATTGGTAGTTTTTTGTTTGATGACTTTCCTTTGAGGCACAGATCAAATTGTACTCAAATTAGACTCTTTGAGAAGAATTTCTAATTTGGGTAGAATTTGGCATTTGATGAAATGAGCTTGTGGTTGGGGATCATTTCCTGTTTTACTTCCATTAATCCTGCAAGTTTGCGTGTTGAGTGCTTAACTTGACTTTTTTTATTTTTGGTTTCCCCTTCATTTGTGGATATGGTTATCTGGATTTCAATATGATAATTGAAATTTTGGTTAGTTTGCTAGTTGACTTTGCTTTAGATATAGATCTGGTGCTCAACAACTTGTCGCCTCTCCCTGTTTGTTCTCCTGCTTTAGTGACTTCTCAATTTGTCAACAGCATCATATAGGAAATGAAATTCATTACCCTGGAGGGAACAGTGTAAGAAACTATATATGAGTTCTATTGTTTCCATTTTCGTTGGGGTTTTGTAGACAAACCCACTTGCATGAATAACTTGTTGGCTTTGTGCTTTATTTTATTTTGAAGTCTGGTTTTTGTTCTTTCTTTCTTACATGGAAAGTTTTGCAGGTTGATTCTGTATCATGCTATTGCAAGGTAGATTCTGGCCTAAAAACAGTTGCTGAAGCAAGGAAATTTGTCCCAGGATCAAAACTTTGCATCCAACCTGATATCAATCCCAATGCACATAGGAGTAAAAACTCACGCCGAGAGAGGCCTCGAGTACAGCCACCACTCCTGCCAGGCCTTCCTGATGATCTTGCCATTGCATGTCTTATTCGAGTTCCTCGCGCTGAGCATCGAAAACTTCGTTTAGTTTGTAAGCGATGGTATCGCCTCCTGGCTGGCAACTTCTTTTATTCTCTTAGGAAAAGTCTTGGAATGGCAGAAGAATGGGTTTATGTCTTCAAGCGAGACCGTGATGGGAAGATCTCTTGGAATGCTTTTGATCCTGTCTATCAACTGTGGCAGCCACTTCCTCCAGTCCCAAGAGAGTACTCTGAGGTCCTTGGTTTTGGTTGTGCTGTTCTAAGTGGTTGCCACCTATACTTGTTTGGAGGGAAGGATCCACTAAGGGGGTCCATGCGACGTGTCATCTTTTATAGTGCCCGGACAAACAAGTGGCATCGGGCACCTGATATGCTTCGCAAACGTCATTTCTTTGGTTCTTGTGTCATTAATAACTGCCTATATGTGGCTGGTGGTGAATGTGAAGGACTCCAAAGGACTCTACGTTCTGCTGAAGTTTATGACCCTAATAGGCACAGATGGAATTTCATTTCAGACATGAGTACTGCCATGGTACCTTTCATTGGGGTTGTATATGATGGAAAGTGGTTTCTTAAGGGCTTGGGGTCACGCAGAGAGGTCATGAGTGAAGCCTATGATCCTGAAACTAATACCTGGACTCCTGTCAGTGAGGGGCTGATTTCTGGATGGCGGAATCCAAGCATCTCTCTGAATGGACAGCTCTATGCCCTGGATTGCAGGGATGGGTGCAAGTTGAGGGTTTATGACGAAGCAACAGATTCATGGAACAAATTTATTGATAGTAAGCTTCATCTAGGGAGCTCCCAGGCGCTAGAGGCTGCTGCTCTTGTTCCCCTTAATGGCAAGCTCTGCATTATCCGCAATAACTTGAGCATCAGTCTTGTTGATGTTTCCAGTCCTAATAAGCATATTGAAAGTAACCCTCACCTTTGGGAAAATATCGCTGGAAAAGGTCATTTCAGGACTCTTTTTACAAACATATGGTCAAGTATAGCAGGGCGAAGTGGTTTGAAGAGTCATATTGTGCATTGTCAGGTGCTTCAAGCATGAGAAACGGAATTCATTTTGCTCATTCATGCTATTTGTTTAGATTTGTCATGCTGTGGATCAGAAGGCAAATATTTCATTATTTGTAGTTCACCAACATTTGGGGTTCCATACCTTGAAGGCAAAAGGCTGAATATACTCTTTGTTACCATTCCCAATGTTTATGCAGAGACCAATATCAAAAGTGATTTCACCTGGAAAATTGATTGGCATCCATGTTATAAATGTTCTGCTTCTTGTTGAGGCTAGAAGAAGCAAGAGATGAAGGATGAAGGGTGCTTTTGACAAAGGGAAACACGTGTGACCTGAAGGACCTGATACCAGCGGCTGATAATGCTTTAATGTTGTAAAGCTGCGGATGTTGAGGTGATTCACTCCTGATTTCGGCTATTAGAACTAAGAGATCATTTCTTTACATTAGTAAAGATAGCTGATACCTGTAAATCTAGCCATATGGCTTTAGGACTCCGTCTTTTCCTTTTCTTTTTTTTTTTTGTAGCCTGCACTCTTTGAGACCCTTTCTGTTTGTAAATAAACTGGTTTATTTACAATGAGTCAATATATAGTCGCATCACATATCTTTGTTATGTTTTGATTTCAAGATGGAATAAGCAACAAAGATACATAGTCCTGTCTATTTTGTCAGTGATACTCATAGCACTAAAAAGGAAAACATGAAATCAACAATTACAGGAAAAACAACAGCTTCTGCTCCAAAGTCACTACTTACTCCTAAATACCTGGTTAAGGTGCAGAACTGACTTCTGCCACTGACCATTATTCGTTGATACGAATGCATACAACCCCAATAATCTAAGCCCCTCGAGCTTTCATCTTCTGGTAGCACTTGATTGATTCCCCGCTCTGAATCTCGAGCTGAATGCGGAAGTTCCTGATGAAAGCATCAGCGTCTTTGTTTATATCACTGCTCTCAAACCCAGTCAAACTCCTCTCCTTCATTCCTTTCCTCTTTGCATCACTCTTCTTGTCATCCATGTCGAGGCTGATGATGACAATCTCTCTTTCATGCACCATTCTTCAATATCTCAGGAGAGAAACCGGAAGAAACAAAGTGGGGGGGGGGGGGGGTTTGGAGTTTTTCTGAACTTCCTAGTCCTTGTTGTAGAGGGAGATGAAAATCTTACTATTTATAAGCACAATCTGAGTTTCAGAAGCATGAATTTGGCATTGGTTTTCTGAGAATCATTTTAAACCTTTTAGTTGCAAGCCCATTTGATAATCCCAGAATCATTTTAAACTTTTAGGTAAACTTTTAGGTAATGCCCATTTGCAATGGTGACTTGTTTAGTGTTATCTCCATAAGGATATGTTCCATCTTTTCATTATCTAATTAATTTCCTTGGTTCATTATCCCACAAGTATATTATGATGGATTAGAAGACAGTACTGAGGGCATAACCGCTTGTAAATCTAATTTGATTTATCTGCTTTAAGCCTGAGTTCTAGAACTTTTTGGTCGAGCAGGTTGGTTCTTGTCGCATGGTATAATTCTTGCTTTCATTTTAAGCCAGTGAAAAAGGATTAATTTACTCAAGTAATAGCACATATTCTCATGAACTTTACTAGTTTTACTTTAAATATAAAATTCAGTCCCCAAATCAAAACCCCATTTCCCATTTGTCCACATTTAGATACCACCATCAGTATTTTGCTGTTACCCACTTCAACATACTGAAAAAGTATATGAAAAACATGTTAGAAAAAGTAATATCAAAATAAAATAGGAAAAGAAAAGAAAATAGTTTTGAAGCGTGAACAAAATCACTATTCTTAGGATATCAAAATACCCTCAAGATACAGCAAAACAAATTAAAAACTCTCAAAATGCAAACGTGAATGAATGACAAAATGAGTAAAATTGTCTTCCTAAGTGTTCTGAACCTTCTCTTTTATAAAACCCATGGTGCCTTTTGGTGAGCAGGACTATTCAATTCGTTCAATGCATCCAGTGAATGTACATGAGCACATATGTCCCTTGAATGCATATGAATGTATATGTTCCTTTAATGAATCTACATACATGTTAATTTGGATGTATAAAGGCAACTAATCATGCTTCACTAGATTAACGATTTAATCTATAGGTTCAGAATTTGTTTCAGTTGCTCATTTTTAGTTCAACACTTTAAACTATTCATCAAAACAACCAACAGAGGAAGGAAATTGGAATGAGGGTTAGAAGAAAAGATGTCGAAAACAACTCAGGAACTTGACTTCTTTTCTTGAGAAATAAGACATGAACTGAATGAAGTTCAGGAATAAAGAGGACAAGATGTCAAAAAGTAGAACAAGGAACAAATGCAATGCCCTGGCTCTAGAACATTCTCATCAGTCAATAATCTTGATGAAAATAGGCTCAAGTGCAAGAAAGAAAGAACGAACCATCCAGCAAGAGGAATACTATGAGATTGTTTGGAAATTTTGACACCGAGAGCATCTGTCATAGGAGTCATGTCTAGCTTTCCAGAAAGAGATGGTTGAGGTTTTCGGGTTTGCTTGGCTTCAAAGCCAACCTTTTGAAATTTTCATTCTCTTTTAGCTATTCTCAATTTGTCATTAGATATTTACTGCAAAACAAGTCACCAAAGAATAAAGACATCTAAGCATCTTAGATGTGGGGGAATAAAGACTGGATGATTTTGGTCATGCTTTCTCAGGCACAAGAGGAAAATTTGCTCATTAGGAGATTGGATGGAACTACAACTGAAAATGACTTTTATTAACAAGGTTCAGTAATTCATTCCATTTCTCAGTAACATCTTCAACTGCAAAGATGTGACATATACTTGACATTCAAACGCCCCGAGCTATCATATCCTGGAAGCGTTTGAAAGATTCTTCATGCTGAATCTTTAGTTGATTGTGGAAGTTCTTGATAAAAGCATCTGCAAGATCATTTATGTCTCCCCTCTCATCTTCAACAATCAACCGCCAGCTCATCCTTTCTTTCTTCCTTGCATCATCGCTCTTCTCCTTCCTTTCCTTCCTTTCCTTCCTTTCAGTACTGCATTTTTGCTTAGAAACCTCTCTGTGGCGCTCCATTTAAGCAGCTAGTCTTCAAAAAGGTTTTCTTGATACTCAAACAATGGCTTCCAAGAGGGGAAGAAACTCTGAGTGAGGATTAAGTTCCTGTTGCTTGTTGCTGAGAGGGGAGGAAACAATGGCTTCCATTTATAGAGCAATCTAATCTAAATTTGTGCTAATAAAGCACGAGTTTAGTGTGGTTAAGAAGATACGAAAGTACAAAGAAAGCTATCCGTTTTAGTGCTTATATTATGTTAATCGAAGGTAGAAACTGGACAGCAACATCTTTGCAGCAAAATATGGCATTATTTTATCACCAACTTGTGAGTCTTGTCGAGGAGAAACATTTTTCTATGCAACAAAAGACATTTTTATCTGTCATGTTCATAAGCTTTACAAAAGATGTTTTCTTAAAAAATATACAGATTCAGACATGGCGAAAAGGAGGTTAAAAGTGATCCTAACATTACCTAATTGTATCAGACGATAATGGTGACTGCCATACATACAAAGAACTCAAAATTTCACTCTTGGCTTACCATGAAAAACAAGCGAGGAAAACATGTTATAGAATTCTTTACAGGTTTAGATACAGCCATTGTTGATTCAAAGGGCCTGTGTAATTGGCTTCTGAGATATATATTGCCCAAAACATATATTACAGGAAGAAATGAGGTGAGCAAGAAGGGATAAATTACCATGACTGAACAGCAAGTATGAATTTGCATAACAAGAGTCGTTTTATAGATAATAAGACTGGATAGTCGGACAATCTGAACATTATTACAAGATAAATTCTCAGATGATCAATTTCTAGAACATCTGTGCCATGGAAACAGATGTATGGTTTAATATACGAGTATAAACGGCGAAATAAGTACATTGTTGTGCTGCCTGTTTTTACAGAAGCAAATTATGTTCATCTGGAAAGCTTCAAATAGATTGTGTGATGAAGATGAAACAATAAACCTGGGTTCCACCTGTAACAGAAGAAATAAATAAACAAGGCGTTAGCTCCCAAGTATGGCTAAATTCAATTGAACCTCTATAAAACTTGGGAAACTAATTGCACCAAATTTCCAATTCGGCGGTTCATCATAAAGGGAAAATCCTCTAATAACCAAACAAGAAAAATGCACATTATTCTTATTGCCTTGTCCCATGTCTTTCTTCTCTTTTGTTGGACTCCTGAATGAAAATGCAAAAACAGAAGAGGGGCATTTTGGATCCACCTCAAACAAGTTCAATTGGCTGCCATTAATAGGAAAAAAGTTTCTAATAATGTGGCTCAAGTAGTAACAAGAAGGAAGAGTTGAGCTAGAATGGGCAATGCCATTTGGCACGAGGAGTTGTTAAGCTAGTTGGAACTCGTTGTTTCCATTTCACATATCCCAATGGTTCATTTTGGCATCTAATAGAATTTAGGTTTCTTAACATGACAAAAATACATGTTCCCCTTGCTTCTTTCTGATACATTAGAGTTGAATACATTCTTGAAACAAACAAGAACCAGAACCTGCACCTTGTGATGTCTGAATACACATCAAATTGGGAGAATAAACGCATTGCACATGTTATCATTCCCAACGTAACCCTCAATTTTTGTAGAAATAATTGAAACATCAAATCTACAACAATTTTAAATATTATGAAGATAAAAAACCAATTGATATTCCAAGAGTCAGGGAAATACCTGCCATCAAACAGAATCCAGGCGAGTCAATCGAGAAGCCTTGCTCTTACAAGCGGGAATAACTTGGAAATCCTTGGCCGGTAGTTTCTCAGACAAAGCCCCAACATAGAACTCAATCATGTCAGAAATCTTGTCCACCTCGATTCCAGTAACAGACACCCAGATGAACAGCTTCTTCGCCTGAATCCCGGACACGCCGTGTACAGAACCATAACTCAGCTTCCCTTTGATCTGCTTATCATAGTAAACCAGCTGATCAAATTGAACGTAACACGGGTTATACAGCTCCACCGAGAAGTCTCCGTCGTCTGAGAGAGTATAGGACTTGACATTGTTGGGAAGGAGACCCTTTGGGAAGCCGTACGCGGGGAGGAGATCGTGGACGTCTTCGACGGAAGTGAATGGACGGATGAGATTGAGTTCTGGATCGGCGGCAGAAAAGTAGAGGTGGGTTTGAAGGAAGAGGGCTAGGAGAAGAAGGTAGAGGGACATCGGAGCCTCCATTGATGGAGATTTTTCCATGAGGGAGTTGAAATTTGAGAGATACGCAAAAGAGATGACTTCCGATCGGAAGTCGAAAGGGTAGATGTGTAATTCGGAGATTGGTGAAGGGTAAAATATGAGTTTCGCTTTCATCACATTCTCACTACGCTGTACAATGTACGGTGGCCGGTCGGCACTAGGACCCGCCGGCCGCCGGGGGACAATAAATTTAGGAATGTTAATAACTTTCATAAATTTTAAAAATCTATTTGCAAATTTTTAATATCAATCGCAAATTTTTTATATCAATCAAATTAAAAATTTACAACTTTTAACGTCTAAAGAATCAAAAGCAATTCTTATTTAATCTATACTTCATTTAAGAAAAAAGTTTTTCATATTGTAATTTAAGTTGTATCAAAATATAAAATATAAAGACGTCAATATTAGAAAACTCACATTTATTCAATGATTAATATTATATAATACCACTATAATCCACATTGCGCAATACTTTTTCCTTAAGAAAAATGATAGCTTTTAAAAGAGAATCATCATGATGATACCTATATTAACATACTGTTTGGATTGGAGGTGTTGAACAGAAAGGCAAGGAAGGGATGAGGATGGGGATGGATGACAAGGGAGGGGGAGTGAGGGGTGGTTATCTTCTTCCTCCTATTTGGATTTCTAAAGACGCAAAAGGGAAGGGAGATTGATTGATTTGGAATCCCTTCAACCACCCTCAAATCTGTCGATTTGTAATCCCCTGATTTAGGGGTTTGGGAGGGATTTCAAAAGTTGTTTAGATTATGTAAAGAATAATTACAAAATTAACCTTTTTATCCATTACCATAAATCATCCTCATCCACTTCCTCTTTGCAATAATAGAACCAGAGGAATGAGCAGGAACTAGAAAGTAGTGAGTATACCTTGAAATCTACTTTAAGTATACATCTAATGCTCTAATTTGAGAATAGAGATTGTATTATGCATGCTCATTGTTAACTTCATGATTCATGTTGATTTAAATTTTTTGGAACCAAAGATTTTCTTCATGATCCAGGCATAAAACATATGGAATAATGGAAGCATATCATTCCTAAATGAGCTTGGTTGGCTACCTGATAGATCTGAAAGTTAACCTTTGCACTATTGTGCTGTAATTATCTGGTATGGACATCCTTGTAAGATTTTAGCAACTATTATTTATTTTATATTGGTGTTAATTATTATTGTGTTGCTAATATTATTTCATACTGTGATATGCATTTCTTTTGCATTATTGCCATGACTTTTCTAATATCAAATATGGAAAGCAAGTTACTACTTGTAATAGATTGTGCTTCAACTATGTTTTAATTGTAGAGTAATTTACATACTGTAGTTGGAATATTCTCTCTTTAGCTTTTGGTTTTAATCTTTCTCTTGTACTGGTTGTTTCTCTGAAAAATCACTATATTTAGATGAGAACTGGAATGCATAGAACCATCAATTTCATAATTGAGCATAGTATCTTTGGCTTCTTGGGAATATGGACCAACTCCTTGAGTCTCTTTAACACAACTTGAATCTTTTGTTTTTCCCTAATACAATTTTGGACAAAAAAGAAAAAAAAAAAGAAAAAGAAAAAAGAAAAATGGGCGCTATGATGAAACTGTTCAAGAATTTTAACAAAAAGTATAGGATCGAAATTTTACTATGTGAACATCTAGTCCACCATCTAGAAATGTATCTTAACATAGGTGCCATAACTAACTTCTCTAGTAACAAAGACATTGAAGGTTTTAGATATAAGTTTGATGTGTCCTTTGTAGGCTGTGTTGTGAATTAGGTTACTTCCCTTTAGGAAAAAAAAAAAAAGGAAAAAGGAAAGCACTAAGACAATAAATTGAGAGGAAAAACATTGTATAATTTAGGCAAATGACAAATTACAACATCTTTATCACCTTTATGACACAACTAGCCTCTTTATGGGACAACTCAACATCCGGCAATTTGGATGGTTCAAGGTAAGGCCATTGAAAATAGTAAAGAAAAAATGAGAATGAGACAAAAAAGGATTAAAGAATTGAAGGAGATAACGCCAAGACCAAGAAAAAGGAGGTAAAGACATACTTGGTTGGAATCCAGGAAATAAATTAGTTCACATACCCAAATACGATAAGGCTCTATTAAGTTATGTAGTTAAGGATGGTAGAGTTAGACTTAGACACAACATCAATAGCTTGATAGTATATCAGCATACTCCTATAAATTTGGCTTAATATAACTTCAAAATTTGCAATTTATTCTGGAAAGTTGTAAACCACCTAATTTTCTTCCCTTTGTGTGATGTCCTTTCTTAATTTAGCTATTTTGATAGCGGTTTAGGGAGTGGTGTGGTGCCATGCTTCTACTTATTATAGTTTCTGCATGATAATTTCTGTATTTGTGGTTTAATAGATTTTGCTATCATGTTTAGTGCTCTTGAAATTTCCTATAACATTTTTAGTTTTCTCCACTTGTTCCATTCTTTTAACTTGATTTTCTGTTTGAATATTGATTTGTATCTCATAGATAAACATCATCACAAACCATTAATTTCACAGTCTAAGCAAAAGCAATGGATGTCTTCCCCATTCATCTGCTAAGAACATTGACACAGTAGTAGTTGGAATCTGTTTTGACATTGTAGTAGCCTTTAGGCATTAATCCAAGTAATTCTAATTTAAAATTTGCTATTTTAATTGGCATATTGAAATGCCTTATATTTATATTTGTACATTATTAAACTTTGATTATTCTTTCACTTCTTAGTTATATGGATTCATTTTTTTTTTTTTTTATTCTTATGAACCTTAATTAGGTATACAATTGAACTCAAAATACATCATGACATAGAATTTTAATTTGTATTTTATAGATATAGATGGATGCCATGAGAGAAATGCATATGAGGGCCATTACTCATCTAATATGCTTAATTGTTTATTGGTGGTTTCTTTGAAGTCGACCAAAAAGAAAGCTTCTTGATGATAATATAATTAATGAGACAGAATGAGTTGGAGATGAGATAATGAACAAAATTGTGGGGAGTGATAGAAGCCATTATATTATAGGAATGGGCCCTAGTGCTTTTCTACAATTCTGTGACATACTTGAAAGGGAGGGAGGTCTCCAAACCACAAGAAGAGCAACTATTGAGGAGCAAGTAGCTAAAACTCTTTATATTCTAGCTAAAGAATGCCAAAAACCATTCAATCTAATTTGGTTTTCATATTTAGAGAATCTACTAGCTAACATTTTTATAGTGTGTTGAGAGCTATAATAGCAGTTGAAGATAAATTTATTAAACAACCAGATGGTTCACAAATCCCTGTGGAGATAATGTCAAGTAGTAGATTCTACTCATACTTTAAGGATTATGTAGGTGCAATTGATGTAAAAGTCTCACCCTTAGATGCCTTAAATATTGTGGTAGAAAAGAGTATCCAACCTAAAATGTCTTAGCTACTTGTACATTTGATTTAAAGTTCACCTATGTGTTAACAGGATGGGAAGCAATTGCTTTAGATTGTAGAATTATTAAGGATGCATTAAAAATAGAAGATAAGCTTATAGTTCCAGAGGGAAAATTTTACCTTGTTGATGTTAGGTTTATGCTAAAAAGTGGCATTATAACTCCTTATAGAGGAGCTCGCTACCATCTACTCAAATAATCCTCCTCACAATGCTAAAGAATTATTTAATTTTAGGCATGTAGTCCTACGTAATGCTATTGAAAGAGCATTTGGTGTTTTGAAAAAATGATTTGAGATTTTAAGTGGCAGAATCGAACCATTCTGTGGAGTGAAAACTCAAAATGTAATTATTTTAGCTTGTTCCATTATTCACAATTTTTTAATGGGTTTGGATCTTGATGAAGACCTTATAGCTAAGGTAGCTATGGAATTGAGAAATTAAGATAATTCCCAACAAACTCGTACTTTTGGAGAGGAAGAAGAAGTTGCCACCGAGGGGGAAATGTTGAAAGATGTCATTGCTACTAATATATGACACAATTACAAAAATTGCTAGTTTACTTTATGGCTTTTTAGATTTTCCTTTTTGTAATTTTTTTTTTGTTCTTTTGACTTGAGTTAATTTCTTTGTTCTTGAATTATTTACTTTATTTTTTAATGTTATAAATAATAAATTTTCTTTATAATAAATTTTTACTGAATAAAGTTATTTAATAACTTCTTTTATTTAGATGAGCAAGAAGAAGAAAAATAGTAATATTGAAAATGCAAGTGAAGAAGGCAAATTAGTATGGACACCTATAATGGATGAGGCTCTTATGGATGCTTTCCTACATCAACATAATTTGGGCAATAGGGTAAATGGTTCTTTCACCACCAAAGTATATGAAAATATTGTTAACGAATTAAAAGAAAAACTTGGGAAGAAGGTTGACAAAGATAAGGTTAAAAATTGTATGAAAACTTTAAAGGCAAACCTTTTAAAATCTTATGATTTATTCAAACACCTTAGTGGTTTTTCATGGAGCCATGTTACCAAGTTATGGAGTGTTGAGTTTGAAGTTTGGGATGCATTAATAAAGGTACAATTTAAATTTAAATTTCCTTGCTAAGATTTTGCCAGACCTAAATTAATTACTTTTATTTTAAAATGTTGATGTTTTGTAGGTAAATAAGGATGCTAAAGAATGGATCACAAAACCAGCGTTGCACAATGACATATTTGTGATATTATTTGGAAATGATTGAGCTATAGGTGAAAAGTCAAAGATTGCAAAAGAATTAAAAAAAAAAAAAGCAATTATCCCAATATGATAATAAGTCTCACAATACCATTAAGGAAATTGATCATATGATGTCACAGAGTCAAGTATCTTTGAATGGTTTTGGAACTAATGATGTTGATTTTGATCCTTTAACATATATTGGGGTCCTTCAAATGTGCCAACTAGCTCAAAATCCAAAAATAAATAAATAGATAAATAAAGAAGTCATAAGAAATTGAAAATGAAGCAATGGACATTTAAGAAGCTATCAACAATGTAGCTCAAGCTTTATCTGAAAGGAATTCACGTCCTCCACTTTTAGAGGCTGAAGTTTGGAATATGTTAGAGGATTTGGAACTTAACTTAGATCAAATTATCTTTGCTTATTTATATTTGCTTAAGCATCCAGATAAATTTAGAGTAATACTATGATGTCACCTGGGAGATGCTTGGATATTGTTACAAGGGATGTTTTTGACACTTTCTTAATCATCAAGCTCTTGGGCACAATCATTATCTTTATTTTTTAAATTTGACTAATCTAATTTGCATCAATTGGAATTTATGTTTGAATAATTTTTTGTGGTTTAGTTTTTATTAGTTATTTTATTTTATTGTTTATTGGCATCATTGAGACTATATTGTAATAAAATCATTTGCTTTTCATTTTCAGATTCATTGTTTACTAATTGCTTCATTTACTATTTCTTTGTTAAATTTTTAATTTTATGTTTTTTCAACCAATAATTTTTTTCACTTTAATCTGCATTTACTAGTTTTTTAACCCCAAGTCACATATGCCCCAAAGAAACCATATGGTAAGATACTGGGTTTCTTTCGTGCAAACTGTGATGGATAATGGAGTGATTGAAAGAGTTCAACAAATGACACCAACTAAGAAAGAATAGGCATTCCCATTAGGAGCCTAAATGGTAAATTTATAAATTTCAAATTATTTAAATCCTTTCCTTCTTTTTATGTTAATTATCCAAATACAAAATAATACAATCCTTTCCTTCCCTTCCCCTTATTTTCATTTATCCAAACAAAATTAACACAAATCATTTCCTTCTATTTTCTTCCCTTCCCCTCCATTTCCTTTTATTTTCCATCATTTCCCTCCTTTCCCTTCCCTTTACTATTTTCTATCCAAACAAAGTGTAAGTCTCCTGAAACATTGTATATCTATATGTTTGATGTCAGGACAACAACAATTATTCAGCTCTATTGTCCAGTAAATAGGTGTGACACAATTTCCTATATCTGCTTTTGCAGCTTAATGAAACAGAGAAGGAAGACAAGCAACATCATCAATAGATGACTGCCAGAAATTGTTCTTCATTTCATACTTCAGTACGTAGACTCGAAACATAGGATAGATTGGTACATTAGCTAGAACCTAGAAGCTAGAGAATATATACACACGCACACTTTACTTAAACCAACTTGTTCCGGTAAGGCTTTGCAGACTCGTAATTGTGAGTCTGAAAATTATCATATAGAACTTGCATTCTATACTATATCTCCCAAGCTGCAGATGCACTTGACCGCAGCTACTCAGTAATTAGCATTGGGATGTCTTCTGTAGGTGTTGGAAGCTGCATATATCCAGAAAAAAGAGAGCATGAATTAGATCACACTGAAATACACACTCATGTTAAGGAATACGGAAATTATCTAGTGAAAACAATCCAGATGGGAAGTCCCATTAGGATTGATAAGCATGAAGCATGCATTGAAGTCATAACATGCTGTAAATTCTCAAACTTTTAACATTGTAATTTTGCTTAAAACCAACTATTATATCAGGATGCCAATGTAAGCCCAGAAATTTCAACATTCAAAACAGACTCCACCAAGTAAGTTCATGATTCGACCAATTTTCAATTACAATCTACAAAGTTCAATGAGAGTAGCAATTGATATTGAAAAAGACAAATGCATAAATTAATTTAGGGTGAATGCAGAAAATACTTCAATTTATGTTGAGCTAGCAGAAAATGAAAGTCTACAAAAGTTTGAGTTCATTTCTTTGGAAGAATAAGCATGAGATGGGAGGTACGTGTAACCAGAGATGGAAGAGAATGCCTCTTTGTCTAACATTCCTATTTCCATTAACTTCCTTATAGCCAGTAGCCACAATGGATAACCAAATTGTTCCTTAAGAGTTTCAAAACTAAATGACATTGAAAGCCAAACACTATTAAATCTTATCAAGGCCCAGTCCCATCTTGTTCCCAAAGAGATCAGGACTGCAACTGTTAAACCAACAATCTAAGGTAGCTATCTTTAAGATGCAAAGATAAGATAAAGTTCTACATAATGGCCATGATTCTAATGAATTCCAAAACCTAACTGAAATGCATTTCATCACTTTACACACAAAGCCAAAGGGTCATCTCGTTCTATTTTCATGCTCTACCTCATCTCCGAGTTAAATTGACAAGATGATGGAGATTCAACAACTATAAAAACAAAAATTTTTTTTTTTTGGCCAAATAAAACAAAAACCTTATAAAATCAACATTTTGGTAAGACCCTGATAATATCAGAAATTATAAGAATCACATTAAAATTCAGACTTCAATGAAACTATCAAGCCATATACCTCAAGAATCCATTATTAGCCATACAAGAAAAGAAAGATTATCAACAAAAAAAAAAAAAATCAATCAACACGAACACAACTCAAGAGAGATGCAGCACATAAAGCAACAAAGAAAATAAAAAACAGAAAATCAATATAAAATAGTACCAAAAGTCAAACCTAGTACCTCAAGGACCCATTTCCAGGAACCCCGGCAAGGTCCCTTCAATCCATCACGGCAAGAATGCACTGTCTTGAACTGCTCAAGGTCAAGCTTCTTGTTAATAAACCCGACTTGGAAGTAAATCGAATTGGACGGCGGCAAATCAACCTTGATCTCGTCGACACCTAACCAAAAGAAGAATCGCTGCACCTGAATGCCTTCCAACTCAGTTATGGAGCCATAACTGAGCTTCCCCGTGATGGTCTTGTCGTAGTACACCAAGTACTCAAACTGCACATAGCAAGGCTTCTCCAATTCCACGGTGAACCTGCCGTCGCTCTGGAGGGTGTAGTTGGTGACAGAGTTGGGTAGAAGGCCGCCTGGGAGGCCGAATTTGGGCAAGATTTCGTAAACTGTTGGTGGGTTAGGATCAGAATCGGAAACAGAGACGGAATCGATTATGGGGGCAAGAAAGAACAGCGCAATTAGAGCGAGACCCAGATGGGGATTTGGATTTTGCGCCATCGCAGAGAGATTTTTGTGGAATATTGGATTCGGGTGTTCTTTGGGGAAAGAAAGTTGGAGACTTTGGTTATAAAGTCGAAATCTTTAGTAAATTGAGCTGTAGAGATCCGGTCCGGTATTGTCTGGTTGTTTTGGTTACGGATCTTGGAACCGTATACCAGATTTTGAAATTTTATTTT
>BPVZ01000058.1:1271341-1285598 GCA_020521535.1 Rubroshorea leprosula | reverse complement strand
TAATTTATAATTTTTTTTAACTTCTTTTAAGGAAAATTTTTTTTCACAATTTTCCTTATGTGAGAGTCCCTAAATAACTTTCCCAATTAACATTTCTTATAATTTCTTTCTATATCAATTTCTTATTAAATATAACAAAATTAATTAACAATTTAACAAAATTATATTATAAAATTAATAAATTCTCTTATAATCCTTTCTAACTTTTATAGGGTGTTTTAACCTATCGCTTTGGCCTTTAACCAAACACATGGGGAAAGCTTTTCTTGTGGCTAAAATGTTTAAACAAAAAACTGCAGGGGCACAATTAACACTTCACCAAATTCTTCCAGATTTCGGCATTTCGCCAAATTCTGGCTTCTTCAGCAGTCACTAGTTGCTCAGCGTATCAAATCAGAGCTTTGCTGATTCGAAAACTCGCAGCTCTGCGCCGAGAGACGAACAACTCACAAAGCACATCATTTTCCTGTTCACCCACTTTGCTGCAAAACCCTAGGTACTCTCTTTCTCTCACCTCTTTATCCTATCTATAAAGGGTTAGTGCTGTTGGGGCTTACTGTCTTTCTCCGCCTGTTTGGTTGCTGGGAAAAATCAAGCTTGTAACTTTCGTTTCGAAAAAATTATTGGGGCAACATAACTTATGTCAGTGCGTATGATGAGGATGAACTGGTAGATTATTATTATCATTAATTTTGAGTCCCCGGTAAATTTATTTTATTAATATCGCACTGAAGTGGATGTGGGTCTTCCCCTTTAATTTTGAGTTCCAGCCAAAGAAAGTTACTTTAGGCGGTGGCGGCGCTGTAGAAGAATCAGATGTACTATCCATTGTTGCTTGCTATTAGAAATCCATCTAATATCGTATTTTCTGTTCCTCAAAGGCTTGGGATACAGAGAAAGAGATAGTTGGGTGGTTTTTTTTAAGGAGGAGAGGGTGTTGAGAACAGAATGAGTGCAAAGGTCGACCAGAAATCTTCAGTTGAGCCGCAGATTACAAAGATGTCTCCTACGAGTACCTCCTCTGCAGCATCAACTGTTGGTCCAAAGGTCTCCATGTTTGCTAAGAAGTCTGGATTTGTTATACCAAAGAATAAATTATCAGGCTCATTAGTCCCTGTCTTCCGGGGAGGTAAAAAGGAAGGAGGGAGTGAAACAGTAAATGAAGAAGGTACCAACCAGGTTCAGAGGAAAACAAAATGGGGCACTGATCTGACACAGGATGCTGCTGTCAGAAGGGGAAGAGCCTTAGCTTATCAGGTACTTTAATATTGTCTGCAAGAAATTCACCATGTACCATTTATTAAGTTTTTTCAGATAGTGATTTTTTTCTTCTCTTTTTTCTGATAAAAATTTCACTCAAAGTTAGCACTCCATTATTCTGTTAGACTTGGAGGGTGAAATTTATAGGGTTTTTTTCCAACTGGTTTAAGTAGTTGAATTTTTAGTGTTAGTGGATTGGAGACATTACTAGCTCTGGATTGTAGGAAGAATGTTTATATTTCTCCTCTGTTGGCAATCCAACCTCTTGTTTTCCCTTTGGGAGCTAAAATGTCAAATGTCATCTTTGTGATTGCCTTTCATGGAAGCTTCCCATTCCAGGAAGTGATAATACTGCCTCTTTGGTGGCACCAATTTTAAGCAGACTCGGGTAGATCAAATTACAAGGCAGCTGAAGTCGGGGCAACTCAATGTTGGGGATAAAACAGGCTCGCCATCAAATGCTGAGCATGTGGATGACACTTCTCCCAATACTCAAGTTGACAGTAAGGTAGAAATACGTTTGATGTTGTGTCCCCTGGTTGTTTGTTTTAAGCTTATTGATTTCGAGAGTAGGTTTTATTTCCATTTAAGATGTCAGTTTGAGGTTTCTGAGGTCTTATGATAGGCTTTCTGAATGTAGAAATCAGAACTTTTGGAGATTGAAAAAGGGGAAATTATTGGTATGTTGGAAACCTTTTCCATTGATTGTTTCTTTCTTTTCAAATTTTTATGTGTGCCATAACAATGTAATTGTTGGACTTCCAGGTGAAATACTAAAACTGAATCCAAGTTACAAGGCCCCACCAGATTATAAGCCTTTGTTGAAAGAGGCAATAGTTCCTCTTCCAGTAAGTTTGCGTGAATGCATCTTACTATTTCTCATTTCTTATCTCCTCAACTATAATGCATTTGAGTTAGTGGCAATGTAAATGAAGCTTCTTTCGTAGTCTTGAGTATGTTGCTTGGTATCAAGATGTTCTAGTGAGATAACTATTTAACACTGGTTTTCAATTTTCAAGTCTTTTTGTGCAGCAGAGCAGAGAAACTATTATTTAGAAGATTGTCATTAGCACTAATAACTGCATGTGCAAGTTTCTGTCTATTTCTTCAAGACATCAAGGCCATCACCATTTAAACTTGTTTTGACTATTGTAGCCAAACTATGTTTTGCTCTCTGTATCTCCCTTACCCCTTTTCAGATTTTAAATTATCCCTCCTCCTTGTCTTGCTTAACATAACACTTGCACTGTGTGATAACTGATAAATATGTTTCTTTTGCAGGTAAAAGAATATCCTGGATACAATTTTATTGGCCTAATTTTTGGTCCTGCAGGTGATACTCAGAAGCGTTTTGAAAAGGTAAGTATTTGGATGATGCAATTGCTTGCTATTGTTTGGACAGGATATTTTTGAGAAAGATTATTCTTGGCAATCCCATGCTGTAAGCCTATCTCTTACTCTCTTTAGGAAACTGGAGCCAAAGTGCAAGTATATGGCATGAAAGCAAACTCAGGAGACAAGGTAATACATTGGCATAAATAAGTGAAACTAAAACATAAGAATATCTTCATACCAAAATATATATATATATATATATATATATGTATCTAGAAAATTGAACTAAACTTGCAAGCTTTTACTTTCTCATTTTTTAGGATAATTTTGCACTTAAGAAGTCTAGTTTGCAACATCTACTTTGAAAATGCTTTGACAAAGTAGGCTCATGGTGTCTTTTTTCTTTCGTTTTTTTTTTTCATCCTTCCCTTCAGGTTGAAGTTTCTTCACCTGATAGTAATGACATCCGGGACACTTATGAAGAGTTGTATGTTCAAATATCAGCTGATACCTTTGAGAAAGTTGATGCAGCAGTTGCACTAATTGAGCTACTAGTTACTTCAATATCAGTGAGTTATTTACTTTTAAGATCATAATGATATTAAATTGCGGTTGTCAGTGATAAGTTAAAAAATAACTCCAATCATCTTTATTGTTTCCCTGGCTATAACTTCTCTTGTTTTTAGTACCTGTTGTGCCATTGGAAAAGTAACCATTAGCACCTTCTATGTAGGGAAATTTAGGTGCTGATTCAATGTCAACTTCAGTTTCTGGGGAAGATGTGAATCTTCTTAGTCAGGCACAGGGCTCAGCTGCTCCTTATACAGTTCTTACTTCAGTCAACCTAGGAGTGCCACAACTTACACCAACTTCTTCACAAGGCCAGTTTCAATACCAGGGTCCATGGCCCCTGACAGGCATGCCATCTGTGAATTTATCAGCTCCAGTTCTCAATAATCCTGCAGTTGCACGGTTACCAGCTTCAAATGCACCACCGCCTTTTGGGACTCAACCAGGTGTGGCTTCTGGATACAATTCAGTTCTTCAAAACCTATCATTTGTTCCCACTAGTTCAAAGCCGCCTATACATCCTTTTGGTCATACCGGCCACCCAAGAAACTTTCCTCTGCTCGCTCCAAACCTTTCTGCAGCTCAACCCACGATTTCATCTCCACTCCCTATCATAAGGCCATTAACACCTATGTTTCCTCAACCCACATCAAGTGTTTTATCAAGACCATTACCAGAAAGGCCAGTGGTCCCTGCTGTGAGCTCTGCAGGTTGGTCAGGAGCTCCTGCATCCCTAGGTCCAAGTAACATGGCACAATTGGCTCCAGCAGTATTTCCTCCCCAGGGTTCTCACCCTCTGGGCATGCTTCCAGGTGCAGCATCCACTTCCAGTCACCCTCCAAACTTTCCCACAGGACCTTCTGGACCCCAGTTAACCAATACCCCCAGTAACCGGCCTGCTTCCATGGCTTTTGCTCCCAGTCCCCCTCCTGTGGGACCTCCTGCAGTATCAGTTCCTCTGCATCCAACACCAGTGCATGCCCCAGTTCCAAACCAATCTTCTGCACACGCTGCTCAAGTGGCACCATTACCAAATCCATCTATAAGTCATGCAATGGGAGCTACACCAATTCCAGTGCTGTCGACAGCACCACCACCATCTGTGCAGGTAGTTGCAAATATTGGTCCTATGAATCCACTAACAATGACAGTTTCAAGGCCCCAACGTCCAAGTTCAGGTGATTTTACTTTTCAACCTCACCAGCCACATAATCCAGCCTCTCAAATGGTTCCAAGGCCAGGCACTCAGCAGTCAACTACCATTGTTCCGTCTCCTGGGCCAATGACTCAAATGCAAGCACCCCAAGCACCATCTTTTCGGTTTGCTGGGCCCAATTTGACTCCTCAACCTGTCATGCAATCCTTCCCTAGGCAACAGGGTGGCAACCAAATTGGTCGGCCTCAAGCTCAAATATCTTCAGCACCATTTCCTGGTCAACCAAATGCAATGACTGGTCCACCCAGACCCCCAGTGTTCCCCGATGCAGGTCATGTCGCAGCTGCAACTCCAGTCTCACAAATGGGAGTGAGGAACTTCATTCCAGCTCCCCAAATGCCCAATATGGTTGTTCCATTTCCTCCCATGCCAGGGAATTCTATGCAACTTCAGCAAAACTATCCGGCTCTGCCACCTCGGCCAGGAAACTATATGCCACCAAACCTGCATTTTGCTAACAGTTTCTCCCAGTCTACTCGGCCAGCCTCCACTCATTCTAGGGGACAGCAAAATTATGATCCGTTTTCACCGACTTCTGTATCTGTTGCATCTCAACAGAAGAGAGGTAGTCTTCCAAAAGAAAGGAAACAGGAAAATGATCCTGAGTATGAGGATTTGATGGCCTCTGTAGGAGTTAAGTAGGCATAGCATACTGGGTTTGTTTGGCTGAAACAAAGGAGGAACTGAAATTACATGGTGTATAGATTTTACTTTTGCTTCGACGCTGAGTATCCATTTCTTTCAATTACAAACTACAACTGTTACTGTCTTATGTGCTTTTCATTGAAGGATTTTCTAATTTGCATCTTTGTATTCCGTTTTGGTTCCCATGCTGAATCTGAATGTGAAGTTGAAATTGGCCTTTACAATAACTTCTTCGCTTCAAGAAGAGAAACAAATATAATGGAGAATAACGAAGGGAGATACATCAGGAATTATTATCCCAAAAGAAAATGCTTAGGCATCCAAATACATTTCTGTTAAAACAGTAAAACACAAGAATAACAACAGAAAAGCGAAGTTCTGATTGATTAGTCTAATATGTACAGGTTACTGATACAAAGAGTAACTTCAAGGTAGTTCAAACTGAAGGACCAGATCTCAGAACCCTCTCTAGTTTCTCAGCCTTGATGTAATCTTTTTCAGTGAGAGGTCCAGCAGGAAAAGGTGTAATTTCGACAATAATGTGAGGAGTAGGAAGTTCATCAAACAGTGCCCTCACATTATTGCAGCATACACTTTCACCATGCGCACTCTCCCTCCTAATTTGACAACCCTGTGCAAACATCAGAAATCTTATATCAGATCTGACACCATATTTTTCATATTGAGGTTATTTTTCAGATACTGAGGAGGAATTGAAGTAAACACCAATAAAAGTATATTGATTTTTCTGAGGTTGTGGTACCTTGTGGGAAGTGGCATCAGTGAAGTGGTCATCATCTGATAGTAAAGATGCAACAGCTCTAAGAAGGCGCCGCCCTTCAGATTTTGAAGGCACCCTGTAGTTTCTTTTCAGTGTACCCTTTGTTGTTGGATGCCATTTGCTAACTAATTTCCTCTTGTCTGCTGCTTCCTTGTCTACCAATAAGCAAAAGAGAGTTAAAATGTTTCTACAGATACTCAACCATGGTTCTATTAAATACAAAATGCCTTATCCATTTAACATTCACAGTTCCCATTCTGCAAGCCTGAAAGATGAGTGCAGACAAGTAATTTTTCAAAAACCTATCTGAATTGATCACTTCTCTTATAATCCCATTACTGAGTATGAAGTCCATTCCTTTGGGCAAAGCAAAGGTCAGTTGCAGATGAGCCAAGTAACAAAATATAAACAAAGTCCTCCTTTCCATAAACTTAGAAGGCCAAAGTTTTGCGCTAGCTAAACTGGATATTAATTTGATTCCTTTTCACGCATCTCGTAGAAGACAAGTTCCAAACATGGAGATGATTCTTTTCGGATAAAACTGAAAAGCAACTTTACAGACCAAGGTGATAAAACATGAAGAAATTTCAAGAGCTCAACTTTTATAAAAAGATAGAGCAACCTTATTAATAAATACAATGATCTCTTCAAACCCTGTGCGTCAGTGGGTTCCTGAACCTTTTGATGACATTAACTTCCCAAATTAGTAGACTAGAGCACCATATAAAGATACCCCCAAACAAATTCAGCAAGTCTCATGAAATTTTCTTAGCAACAGATCTGTATCTCCAAATATAAAAGACATCAACTTCCCAAACTATATAATTCTACTTTTGTCTCCAACCAAGGATGGGAAAAAGGAGACAGATGGAAACGAGGGTTCAGATAAAGAAGGCCAATAGTCCACTGACCTGGTTTCCCTTGTACATTCTCCAACCACTTGGAGAACCCCAGATCACCAGACTCAGCAAGATTGCCATCGCTTTCCAAGCCTAAAAAACAAACTCACAATCATAATCAGAAAACACATAAAGAAAGCCATATTAATAGACACAACATAAAGTATCATGAATATACCGTACAGAGTACAGACCTGAGACAAGAGGATTGGATTGAGATCCAGCCAAACCAGTCTTCAAGAGTACGTAATAGGCACAAAGCCTCCCAGCCCACAAGACTGGAGCTTCAATCAAAGAAGCATGAATAGTAGCAGCATTACTTGATCTTTTCCTGCTTAGACAAAGCAATCCTGAAATGGGATGAGTGGGTTTGGGGAACAAGTAGGAGGGTTTTAGGTGGTTGAAATTGGAGTGGGAAGATGATGATGAAATGAAGCTGCTTTGTCCAAGAGAAAGAGGGAGCAGCATTTTCTTTCTTCCTTTCTTTTTCGGCTTCGGTTTCGACTGAATGTTGAATTGAAGATAAGACAGATTACCGTCAGCCAGAAATTGTGTTGTGGGTTCAAAACGACACCGTCTGGATTTTCTTCTTTTTCCACTTCCTAAGATTATAATGAAAAATTGTTTTGTGATATAAATTATATTAGATTCTAAAATTTAAATTGTAAAACAAAATAGGAAAGATCTTCTTGACGTTTAATAATGTAAGCTCAAAGAAGATAGGAAACCTGAATTTTGAAATTTATGAATTATTACCTTCAATATGTGTCAAGTAATTCGGAGCTTTAATCAAATTTAGCAGCTTAATATTGAAAAAAAAATTATTTCAAAAGTTCTATAGAAAATAAAATAATACAAATAAAATTTGTAACATTTATCCTGGAATGCTTTGGAGAAATATGGATTCTGGAACCCACTCTAGATATGCCTGGTGAAGTTGAATGGCTGAACACATTCAGTCATTTTCATCTTATCCAAAATCCAATAATATCCCATATTTCGGATAGGCACTAATGGATTAATAAAAAAAAGGAATAATAATAGCATTTGAGCCTTCGAACCCAATGACAACAAAATCACATTAAAGTGCATTTTTCTTCTTTGAGCAACGGTTTGAATCCGGTCCTCGTAAACATGTTCAAAAAAACAAAATGGAATAATAATAAGTAATAATAATAAAAAGATTGGCTGCCAAGAAAAACAATAACTTTTCTGCTGCACATTATTATATAAGGCTATGAGTTCAAAAGGTGAAAGGCCTAGTACGGCCTGAGGTAGACCATTCATATCTTTACGAACCGAACATCGTTCTGACCAAATGCAGTCCCACAGCCAGGGCACTTTCTATGCCGAATCTCCAAGTTTCTTTGTATGCATGGATTGCAAAATAGGTGATAGCATTTCATAATCACTACCTGCCAAACGAAATATATTTGTCACATGAATTCAAGGTTCGGCCCCGTATTTTTAAGGAGATTGGGTTAGGAAAGAAATGGAGGTAGCTGAAGACTTACCTCCTTTGGCCGGTCAAAACACACACCACACTTGAGAATGTTCTTGCAGTTCTTTATTTCATCCTGGAGCTTCTGTATTGCAGCTTCTTCAGTTTCGGACGTCAACTCTTCAATCTCCCTATTCAATTCTGCGAGTTCCTCCTCCAGATTTTCCCTCTGATTCCTGGATTCCAGAAAGTCAGTTAATTAGAACTAGGATATATATACTATCACTACAAGTAGCGTGATATAAAACCAAGAGGATGAGAGACCATCATTAATTTGGAGGGCAGGGGAAAGAATGACCAACCTCTCCTTTCCCAACTTCACTTTGAATTCATCCAACTTTTTCTGGACCTGCTCATACTCCTTGTCAGAAGTCATAGCAGATTTCAGCCATTTCAGCTCCATCTCAGCATCTGCTAATTCCCATCTTGCAGTTTCGAGATTAACGGCAAGATGTCTGTCTTCTTGAGAAGCTTTAAGAGCCTCGGTCAGGCAACCTTTCATCTGTGCATAAAATTTCTGAAGCATCAACATCTAAAAACATAAAACAAATTTTTTCAACGGAAAAATACAATTAAGTTTACCTGTGCTTCACTATGAGCAAGTTTCTTGTTTACAGATTCTATTGATGCATTGACTTGTTGAAGTTGTTTTGCTAGTGTCTGCTTCTCAGAAAGTAGGAAGCTATGAGCCTGTTTTGTCTTTACACTCTCAGAAACAAGCTGCAATATAAATCCCATGATACAATTAGGAAGAAACAACATAGCACCTAACTGCATTTCTGGATTACTCGATCATGTAAATTCAATAGAAGGATTCCAGCAAAAATACAAAAAATTGAATGGAAAGATACAAATAAATATATAATAACAACCAGAAAATTCAGGCACATGACCATAAGACAGACCTTAATGTTGTAGTCATCCCTCTCAGTCATCTGCTGCAACAGATGTTCATTCTGTGTCTGCATGTCTTCGTATGCTTGACCAATGGTCTGGAGGAAATGAAAGAGATTAGTAACATGGACAAAGGGTGAAGCAGGGAAGGAAGAACGCAGAAGTCAGAATGACACCAAGTACTGCCAAAATGGCCATACAGCTGCAGCAATTTAGAAAAAGAACTGGGACTGGTTAAGGGAGACAACAAATAATTTTTTTACATATAATTAAAAAATAAGAATGACACCTCAATTTCAGAAATGTATGTTTCTGCCTCTTTGTCTTTGCTTTTAATGGCCTCTGTGAGATCAAAAACATCCCTGCAGGCAATGTGATGTAATTGTACAATATTGGTAAATAACATACTTTCAACAGTATCTAAAGAAAGGTAAAAGATTACTTAGGTCAAGGTTAGAAACAAAGGACTGCTGAATTTACCAAAGGCAGAATGTGATCTAATCTTTAGTAATGAATACTAAATAAAATGAAGTGACTTTAATCTCTGATCTAAGTGCAATATCCTGCCATTGTTCACTATTAAGGCACTGCAGCTAGTTTGTCCAATGCAAGAGGAATCGCATAAAGGACCAACTGATCTAACCCATAATCGGCTTATTTTTGCATATCTCATCGCACCCAATATTCAACTTTTCCAAAATCTAACAACCAAGTTAAGACAGAAACTTAAATAGTTTTACAGCAAAAGCTTTTGCAAAGCTCATTTCTTCAAATGAAAAACTGAAACAACCAAAAAAATGAACAACAGAAGAAAAATGGAGGACAGCACAGAAAAAAGAATGAACCTCTCAGAAGCATCCAAATCGACTCTTAACTCAGCTATTTCAGCTTCTGCATCGAAGAGCCTTTGTCGGCAAGCAACCTCAGCCTCATTAGCAGCTTTCACTCTCAACTCTAGGCTATGTTCATCTAAAGCATTTCTCAACTCTTGAGCTTGAGAATGAGCTCTATGTTCTGATTCTTTTATTTCCAGAATATCTCTGAAATTAAAAGTTGGACACTTTTAAAGGATGAAGAATTCCTTGAGCTGCTGAAAAGGTACAAATGCATAAACTTCTAACTTCTAAATGTTCAGTCTTGCATACACATGCACATGCAAACACACAAAAGCACCCTTTCAATGTTCAAACCTTTTAACATTATGTATTTTTGAAAAAGTTCCCCCTTCTGCATGTGTGGTGCCAGATGGGACCCCCAAATAGACATACCTATTATCATAACCTTCTTGGCCATACATGTCCAAGAAGATCTGAAGTTCTGATTTTTCCTTCTGCAACTTCTCAATCTGCAACAAAAAATTCTTCTTTAACAGCTGACACCAATTCCCTTGTAGTCACATGAACTTATGCACACAAAAAGTCATAGTGGAGGCAACCATAAATAATTGTAGAAAAGACAAACTCACCAAACCCATGAGAGTTTTTATTTCCATCATTTGATCAGTACATTTTTCTGCCAAATGCTTCTGTTCATTTCTCTATATGAACAAAATAAGGATTTACATTATTTCAGAGAACTTGTGCATCATGGATTGAACAGAGTTTCATAAGCTTAACTAATAATAATAAGAAAAAACAGCCCATAGGTTCTACAACACCCAAAAAGGAAGCCTTTAGCTTATTATCATTACGCCACCCATGGATTTTCCAGAAATACAGAATCCTACAATTCTATGACAAATTTTCCTGAAATACAGTATATTACTCTTTCAGCAGACTATAATTTATGCCTCAATTAGTAAATTGAGTCATGAAACAGATCCTGAATGTGTAGAAACATTACTGAATAAAAACGTAAGTATGTACATAGAACGAGAAAGGCAACAATACGATAACAATCATGGGATTTTCTGCCTCAAAGATGTTGAATGAATGCCCTTACAGGCGATTTTTGGTTTGTACCATCACTTAATTCAAAACCAATCCATATTTTTACCTTACATAACAACCACTTTACAATTAAGTTGGTAAAATATGTGGGAAAAAATTGCAATGTAATCCTAATTAATCTTCTACTCTACATTGCTGCTTTTATTTTATGCATCTTTAACAACTATTGACATGAGTTAGCAATTATGGGTGATACAAGACCTTAGTAGTTAATAAAGTTCTTAGCAACTGGGCTTCTTCACGCAAGGAAATTGCTTCATGTGCAGTCTCCTTCCAGTGGTTCAACTGAGCTTTCATCATGTCCATTTCCTTGGACAAAGCCGAAGCCATTACATGGACTTCTGCTTTAATATCATTTCTGCCTGGTAAGGAAAGATAGCATTTTTACAAACTAGAAATTCCCATCACAGCTAATATTCAATTAGAAGACATATAACATAACATTTAAAAATATTACTTCACCTGCATCTTGGATAGCTTCTTCCATTTTGATCTCAAGATCATTTCTTTCAATGACACACTTCTGAAGCTGAGTCTCTAGCTCTTTAACTCTAGAGTCAGAATTGTGAATAATGTTCCTAGCAGCATCTACTAACTCAGCCTTTACATTCAGGTCCTTCTCCCTCCTTGTGACAAGAGACCTGTCAGCCTGAAAATATACTTTCAAAAGAGATTTACAGGCCTCATATGGAAAAGTAAAACAAGCAGCATAACCTGCAGAGCATCAATCAGCGCTTTGCATCGCTCCATTTCTGCATTCCAATGTTGGAGCCGATCATTCAACATAGCATACAGTCGAGATGAACGTACATATTTTTCATCCTTCACTTCATCCTAAGCAAATATAAAATTAGAAGCTATGTTGTTCAATAAACAAAAGCCCTTCAACAAGTATTTTAGAGAACCAAAAAGGTCATTTATTGTTATTAATAACTCGAGCTCAAAAACCTCAAAATCAAGAAGTTGTTTTGAGTAGACCAAGTTCAGTTTCTGTGCCTCCTGAAGCTCATAAAGACGGTCTGTTGCCACAATCTGCAAAACTTGCTTAGTAACAAATCCCACTGGGTTAACCAGAAAGATTGAGGCAAAGAGAGAGCAGCAGGAAGGAGAGGAAAGAAGAGAAAAAGAGATGCTGAAGAAAACTCTATAACATAACTGGTACCTTTGCCTCCTCAATGGAATCCTTCAATTCCTGCAAGCCTGGTGCCTTATCTCCAGGCTTTTCAGGTGACAGGGTTCCATTTACAGCAACTGGAGTCGACACATGCATGCCACATGCTATATCCTTTTGCATTTTCAGATTGACCATTTTTCTTCTACTTTCTTCAAGTTCCTCCATGACCTCTTCCAGCTCACCTTTAAGGAATAAAAAGCATTTAAAATTTTTAAAAAAAGTCTGAAGATACACCCAACCAAAAAAATATAGCAAAATTCATACTGACTAGCCAGCATACTTTCTTATTCTTTCATGTCAAATGTGTTCCTGAGAATTGCTTGAATACTTGCATGCAAGTTTTTGAATAATTCTATGGATCTATAGCAAAAATACTTGTGCTAAAAAGTATAGGTACTCAAAGAGAAAATCTCAGAGACCTTCGATATGTTTTATCTCAGACTGGTCAACAGAAAGATTCTTAATGTATGTCTGAATCCCATCAGTATATTCTTTATGCTTCAAGTGAAGAGCATCAACCACCTCACGCAAATTTGTTGCCTCCTTGTCCATCATATCATCAATCTTAGACGATAGGATGATCCTGTCTAAAAGCCAAAAGAAAGTAACAATTATAAAGAGGACAAACAGCTAAATGATAAATAGACCTGAAATGTATCTTCTTACCTTCAGCAGAATTGTTGCAATGCTGAGCTTGAGCTATGATCTCAGTTTTATCCCTCTCAGCAGCAACAGTATCCTTCAGAAATTTCATCAATTCCATAGTAGATAAATGTCGCAACGCAAGGGCTTCTTCAACATATTTTGTAATCCCACCATTACCACTACTCTCAATAAAATTTGATTCTAGCAACCTACAAAGAAATATCTGTTCCACAGGACATGGTGGAATAGAACCTACAAGAATTCCTCACATCAGAATATGAAATGAATCCACATTGTTACGACATTAAAGTACACACTCCATATTCAATCAGAGAAAGAAAAAAAAAAAAAAAAAAAAAACCACCAACTAAGAAGAATATGACTCAGACCTCGAGAATGCACTGCTCGATCCAAGTTTTCTAAAGCTTTTTGACCTCCACCAACTCGTATTCCAAACATGATCAAATCATCCACCAACTACATAGCAGAAAAGCAACAAAAATCCATCACAAAATGCAAAATCAAGTAAAAAGAAAGCAAACATATTATACCTGATTCCAAAGTTGATTCACGCTGATCAGCATATCATCGTAAGAATTTTGCTTGTCTTTTAACTCTTTGATTTTGGTTTCGAGATCATGTAACTCCTGCTTTTGAGTTTCTAATTGTTGGACGAGTTTTTGATTCTGGTATTGGAGAACTCCAGCATCAACCTGGAACAAATTAAATCTTGTAAACTACAAAGAAGGAAAACATGTTCTGTTATTTTCCCGGTAGGCAAACGGAGGAGAGGGAGGGATTACCGATTTGTTACGAGGCGTGGCGGCGGAATCCATATGAGGCCTCTTCTTCTGTGGCTCATCTGCTTCTGCATTTTCCATTTGATTACTATTACTACTGCTGCTGCCTCTCTCTTTCTCAGCTGAAATGCTGCTATGCATCATCGGCTTCCATGGATGTAGAACAGGAAAACGGAATTAAAGGCTCGCTGGAAGCGGAAGTTGCAACGGATGAAAAGAAGAATCGCATCGTTTCACCTTGGGCCAGAAACTGGCATGCAGAAAAGCCCACGGTCTCGGCTGGATTAAACTTAAGGCCCTGTTGCTAACTACGTTCGTGACCTAATAGTAAAGCTCAGTGGTAAGGGTGTTCGCGGTGTGGTTTGGTTCAGATTTTAATATTTTTTAATTCAATCCAATTTAATCGGTTAGTAAAATTTTTAAACCAATTCAATCCACTATTATATGATAACCAAACCAATTCAATTTAAATCGGATCGGTGTGGTTCAGTCGGATTGATCGGTTTTTAACATTATTAAATATATGAGATAATGTAAATAAATTTAACATTAAGTAAAAAACATAAATATAAAATACGTTAATATCCA
>BPVZ01000058.1:1214715-1235226 GCA_020521535.1 Rubroshorea leprosula | reverse complement strand
ACTCATGCATGTATTCATCAATAATTAAAAGAAATATAATTTACCTAGCGTTTTATACATGTATAGGAAGAATCTATTTGTATTTATATAAAATTTTGATTATTTATTTATCTACTTTTAATTATTAAAATTTATTTGTATTTATTAACAGTAATTATTTTTTACTTAAAAAATCATAATTAACCTTAATCATTAAAAATAAAGAATCAATAATTAAAATTATATATAAACATAATATACATAAAACTAATATATAAATAAATTTCCCTTTCTATATATATATATAAATTCTCACCGTCCTAAGAAGTGTCTTTATATGGGTCCTCAAAAGTGAAGATTCCTTATAGTTTAAGTAAACCACCTGCTTCTTTATCTTTTCTATATATGATCTACCAAAGTTTGAATTAACAATCAAATTATTCAACATGTAGCAAATTTTCCCTCCATGATTCATATTGACCCTTTCATTGTTTTGAAATTTGTGTAGAAAGCTTTTCTATTATTGGACACTTAATTTCATACTTTAATTACGTATATATTTTTTAACATTTAGGATATTTTTAGACAAATTTCTATATTCTTAATATTAATCCTCTTTCTTATTCCCTTCTCTTCTTAATTTGATTTTTTTACAAAATTTGTTACTTTAGCAAAGAGAACTAATTATTTGAACCATGTTACGAAATTTGCTTTCGGTAAAGTTTGTATATTATGAAGTTCATTTTTGCTGCCTACCTATGATATGTTGAAGCATCTTTAAGTTATTGTAAGACGTTAAAGTAAAGCCTATATATACTTTGAGGACTTTTTTCCTAATCTCCTCCTTTGACTATTACTTTATTTCATTTTCACCCTTTCTTTTTTCTTTGATTCTTTAATCAAATTTAATATGTGGTGAGAGATATATAGATCCCCACATACATATCGTGAGAGTGGGTATACACACCATTAAATTACCAAGAAAAACCATTAGAAATGTTTTTTAAAAGCCCATTAATCCCCTATAAAAATCATGGTCACTCCACTTCTTTCTACTCGCACACAAAACACATTTTCTTGCAATTTCTTTTCTCCTTAACCATGGCTAGATACGATAGGTCATATTTGCACTATCTTTCTCCTCCTCCTCTACACCTATGTTTCTTTGTCTTCATCCTATTCTTCGTTTTGGGCTTATCATGGTACATAAATTACGAGTCCATGTTTGAGGACTTGATCAGCCAGATCAAGTTCTTCCTCATGCTCTCTCCTCTAGTTTTGGTGCTCCTTGTTCACTTGTTTTCCGGTCGAACTAATTTCTCGGTGCCGTTTCCGGAGAAGGATTCCCTTCACCGAGCAGGGGGATCTCCGTGGGGGGTGGCTCTTCTGCTTGTGTTCCTTCTGTTTCTGGTCTCTCATCAGTCTTCTTTCCACGAACGTTGGTTTCCTTTTGGTGACTGAAAGAATGATTTCTAAATTAGAAAATATTAATTAAGTACGCAATCATGTTTGATGTGTAACCTTGGCTTGTTCTTTTTTGATATAGTTTTGTACTTGGGAAGACATGTAAGTAAAAATTTGGTACACCATGATCTTTTTCTTTTTTTCCTTTTTTTGGACACGTACAAATCCATGGACCATATATAAGGGATAATATAATTCTCCTTTTTTTCTTAAATTTTTTTTATTTAAATTAAGATTTAAATACAAAATTTTTAAATTAAAATTTTAAAATTTTAACAAGTGGACTTGCCATTGAGCAGTTATTTAACATCTACATATAAGGAAAACAATCAGTTAAGTTTACAAAAAAATTACTATTTAATCCAAATTACAATAGATTATATACAAAGACCAGTGTGAGGCAACTCTCTTATATTAAGAATTTTTTTTATTTAATTATTTTTATTTTATAATTTAAATTATATTAAATTATAAAATAAATATTTATATTTATATGCTTGTTTTTTTAAACCTAAATATTGGGCTTGTACATTAAAATAATAAAAGAGAAAAACGACCGGGCTTGAGTAGCATCTTTTGCCTTTTAATTTGTAAAATTTAATGGATAATACAACAGATTAATCTGTATGAGGACCAGTCCAGAACTTCTGAAGTGGCTCCCCTATCGCCCCAAAAGCAGGCGCCGGTATTACTATCATAATTTTTTGTTAAGGTTTATTAAAAATTGTTAAATTTTTATTTAAATTTGATGGTTAAAGATAATCAACAATTAATAAAATATTTATTATATATTATTTATTATTCAATATATTAAAATTAATTTTTAAATAAATATTTTTAAATATTATAATTAATTATTAAAAAAATGATAAACTATTAAAATTATAATTAAATTAGTAGTGTTTCGTAAAAGTAACTATAGTAATAACCTCATCTCAATAAGCCACTACACATGCATATATATACATATAAAATAAAAATTTATTTATATATAAATTTTATATATTATAATTACATAAAATTTCAAAAAATAAGTGTAATTTAAGTAGGTCAATAAATCTTAAATTTTTTTTTTGACACGGGAAAAATTAAAAGAAGGAGATAGTTAGGTGAGTTAGAACTCAAAATTTGAATATCTAAATACTGTTCTTCACGAGAATGATCAACAAACCATTTAGTGTCTGACAAATTTTACTATATATATATATATATATATTGGGTGTCGAAAGCGTGCGAGGGTGTCAATATTATACGTGTGAGATTGCAGATGGCACGTGAGTAGCAGGCCCACACCTTTTAGATTGTATGGGTCTGAGTGGGTAGCAGACTGTATACACCACGTACGCTGCTCTTACAAAACTGTCCAAAGAGTATTGCAATCCCACGTCTATGCCACTCCTCTTTTCCTCTCTATTTACCTTTTCGTTTTTTGGACCAACCCCCATTTACATCGCAATGGAAGTTCCTATGCATCTAGTAACACTTAAAAATTTTAGGTTGGAGCTTTTAAATTTAAAATTTTAGATCAGTGAAAGAAAAGAATTTATAAAGAGAATATGATCTCTAATATGGTCCAGTTATGATCAGACGTTTTTTTAAAAAATAAAAATATATCATAATAAATTGTCTTGGGTTAAGTGGTTTTTTTTTTTTTTTTGACAAGGGTAATGATCAGGAAGTCAGTGAGTTAATTGTTAGCAATTGATTCTCAGATCGGGTGAACATTTCACCCTCTCAAATGAGTCAAATGAGGCGTGCAGTTACCAAACCATTTTTTGATAGAATTCACGACAGTGGTGGAGTTCAAAGTTCCGTTCACCTCACCCAAACACTTAAGACTTGGGGTCGAACCATTAAGCCACGAAACTTGGTTCGGGTTAAGTGGTTATTGATTCCCTTTATATTGTATGTACGGTTATTGATTCCCTTTGTGTTGTATGTACAAAGGCATTAATTGTTGGATGAATTTTATTCAAAAGTTGTGATGATTAAAAGTGAAGAATGTAGCTTAATTTAGGCTGGCTAGGTGCAAGGGGACAAGCTCTAGGCACCCCAGAACCTTTATCAGTGGGGGAGGGGATTATCATATTTCTACCACCCAAAATGTCAACTTTCTATGGTGTGTGAAGGAAATTTTTGGAAATTATGATCACCAATTTTACTGAAACACTACAATTCAACGGTATCTATTGCATCCCAGTTTGATATGTTAACTTAAAAATTAACTATGATGTCAGAATAGAGGTGTAAGCACATGCAAAACTAGTTAGGGAATACAAGGTAAGGGGGTGCTTTCAACTTTAAGATGGAGGCCTTAATTTTTATGTTTTAAATTTTAAATTGAGTGAAAATTTTTTTTTTTTAAAAGTAATTAACAATGAAAAAAATAAAGAAGAACTGAATAGAGTAATTATCTTAATTCAAGTAAATGGAAAAACAAAGCAAACAACAAACCAAAGCTCTAATGTTCTCAATTTTCCTTGGAAAATCTTGGGAGCAGCGGTATCCTAAAATATTAGTACCTACCCTTACTTTGTTCCAACAAAGATCAAAGGAAAAACGCACCCTGAAATATTATACTAGCATAAATAGATGCTGCAGCCTGCAAGGAAGTAAAATTAAGTTGAAAGGAAGCAATACATTCAACTTCTCCCGTTAACATTACAATTTATAAAAGAAAAGAGCGGAGTCAAGAAAGAGATTCAAGGTGATTCTCTCCTGACATATGACTTCCAAGTTTAGAAACTACTGATGAAGTTTGACCAACAGGAGAAGAAAACTTCACTTAGTTAAGTTGCGTCACTCAAAAGATAAGGTTATGCAGAGAAGGCTGGTAGGATATGAGAAAGCAAAGAAGGAACAGCACAAAGGCAACCCCCCAAGGTGAGCCCCCAGCTCGGTGGATGGCACCAGGCTCAGACCCTGGCATGGGGATGCTGAGGCTGCTGCCAGTGGACAGCCAGTGAACCACAATCACCAAGAGAAGTGGGGATATTACCAACAAACGTTGCAGCAGCTCAGATGCTGTAGCCATTATTGCATCATAGACTACATAACACAAGAACCCACAGACCAGAGCTGTTGCTACCGTTAGAAGCCATTGCTCTGAGCGAGTGAAGCTTGAAGCTCCTGGTATGGAAGGTGGAGCCATGAGTGGGGAAAAGATGAAGTGTAAATGTGAAGGAGTGAAGAGTGGAGTAGTAGGATTCAGATGGGTTGGAGAAGCAGCTGCATTTCCTTTTGGTAAGAATTATTGAGCTAAAACTTTATTCGTACCTGTTGTCATGTAGCAACATTTCTAACCAGGAATATTTTTTTTTCACCTAATCTCAAAGGTAGAATGTAATGTGATTAATTATCTTGTCTGACCTCCTTCCATGTGAGAGGCATTCCAAGGAGAAAAGTAATTTTAATCCGGATTAAAAAAAAAAAAAAAAAAGTCAGTCCCTACATTGACAGTGACCCTGTGACATGTGGTCTTATTGTTAAAAAATTATTAATACAGTTCAAATGGTAATAATTTATGTGAATCCTAAAATTTTATTCATGAATTTTTGTGATTTGATAATTTATATTTTATAATTTAATATGGTTAATTGAATTATAAATCATATTAAATTATAAAATATAGAAATTGATAAAATTATTTACCAATGAACAAATGAGACATCGGAGCAAATGGATAGAGCTCATTAATAAACAAGAGATAACAACGATACGTTGATATAAGTGAAAAAAATTTAGTTTTTATTAAATAAAATTTTAAATTTAAATTTTTTAAATAAAAAAATAAGCATTAAGAGAGTTTTTTCATAATGGGTTTGATGCCATTCGATTTTAAATTAGTTGAGACTCAATGTGATTATTGAATACTAAGAGTGTAATAAAAAAATAAAAGAGAAGAGACAGTGTTCACCTAGGTATGAGAAAACGATGTCGCATCAGCTGGCACCCACATGACAGAAAATGCAAAAATTGCTTCCGAGTTACGACGACCAAATCGCCTTGAGTGTACAGAAGATCGGGAAGAAGAAAGAAGATGAAACCTACAGAGATAACAGCAATGAAATCCAACATCAATACCCCAACCCAATCGCAACAGAAGAGCGAAACGTCGCAAAAACCCTACTTCAGACCTGCAAAAGACGACACCAAGCCTGTGCTTCAAGACCCCGTACTCTCCCTTCATTCCAGAACTCATTTTGCATTTTTCGCAACCTCATCTAACCATTGTTTCTTTTCTCTGTTCGCAGATAGTTCGATCCGATCCAATAGAAACCGAGGAAGCTGTGCTCCGATTGCCTCCTTTTCCTGCCCCCAAATCATCCTAATTTCAATCCCATGATTTCAAATCCTATTCTAGGGCTCGCTTCAGGTTTGATTACCATTTGGGTCTTTATTATTTTGCATTTGATGTTCCAGAATGATGGATATATAATATATTTCTAGTAACATCTTTTGCTGTTTTGAGAGTAAATTCCTGAAACATAGCGATTGTTCTAGAAACAATAATAATTGGATGCAAAACCATGATCCCTTGATTTGAATGTATTCATTGCTCATTACAATAATTTCGAACATAAAAATCCAGTTAAATTGAATGAGTTTAGAATGGAGCTAAACATGTTAGTTGGTACGGATGTAGTGGTATGGAAATTCCACTCCCAAAAATTGCACTTTTTTTTTGGGTCAAAACAAAAAAATGAATTAGTAATTTCATCTAATCTTGAGTTGTCTCAGACGAGATACGTTCTGGGATGTTAGGGAATCCTGCAGGGAGCTTCAATAATGGTTCGTTTTCGTTGCTTGCCAAACCTTGGTAGGCCAAGCCTAATGAGTATCCAAGGGCACGAGCAACAGGCACTGCAACAGCGTTTCCCACTTGAATGTACCTATAACAATTTGAATCATGGATATGTATTTAGAAGCAAGAACACATTACATTCATCAAAAAATCCTGGTTGGTATACGCTGTACCTCTCTTTAATAGGCCCAAAAAGCTTGTAATAATCCGGGAATCCCTGGAGTCTCGCATTTTCCCGAATTGAAAGGACACGATCTTGTTCAGGGTGTAGAATTGCCTGCAAAGACGCATCCTTGTCTTGGCTCAGACAACAGTCTAACATATGTATGGAGGTGGGCTAATAGAATATTAAACCATAAATGAAGAGATCGTAACCTGGTTATGAGGTTCTGCCCTTGTGACAACAGTTGGTACTGTTTCATCCCACCATAGACGAGCAAATGGCCTATGCAGGCTCAAAGGGTTTAGATAATCAAGCCGAAAACTTGAAACAAATCCATGACAAAAACAAACCTCAAAAGGCTTACTTAGATGATGAACCGTTGATAAATGTCATTGCATAATCTGGGACCTGTTATTGTTTAGAATGTGATATTGTGAGATTCAAAAGCTCAATATAAAGATGGTAAAAGAGATGGAAGGAATCTGAACAAAAAACACCTACCAGAGGTTTCCCTGATTCCAGTTTCACCCTTGGAACCTCAGGATCCCATTCAACTTTGTTATCTGGACGCACTCGAACGCCTGGCAAATCTCTAAAATTTGCTCCCTGGCGCCATAGAAAATAAAAGGCCAGAGACAGGCAATTCAGCAAGTCAGATAAAAAGCAGTGTAGGAGTCTGAGATTATAGACAGTGCATGTCCTATTCAGCTTGACAAAAAAATTATAATAACCTTCCTCTTGGGGATCTGGCAAACACGTTGATGATCATCTGTATTCAATTCCAGGGGACGATGATCAAACAACAAACTTTTAGCTGAATGGAGATTTGATGAACCCAGCACATCTACAAGAACAAAGATATAAGTTTATGGTCCTCGTTAAATCATGATCATCACTGATTATGAGAAATAAGAAAAGTGTTGATAAAAACTAAGCCCTGACCTTTTCTTGACCTAATAAACTGTTGAAATTCTGTTTTTGGATTCTTATCATATGGCATTTCATCTCGCGTTTCATTGTTCCCAACCTAATTGCAATGAACCAAAATCAACCAACATATATGTAAAAGGATAAATGAATCAAGTAAATTCAATCAACATTCTGATCAAGAGAATGAAACATACAGCTGGCAAGTCAGAAATTGCATCTTCCAATAAAAGCTTTTTCTCCAACCCTGGTTTTTCTCCTTCATTATATGCAACAGTGTTCATCTGCACCCATCAAATATAGAAATAAATAAGGAAGCTCTCTTTAAGCAAAACCAAAGACATTATGCTTTCTATACCTCAAACTCAAGGGGAATGACACCTCGTACTACAACATCATGTGTGGGAAGAGGGTATTGAGGTAGCTTCTGCAAAAAGCTAAACCCACATAAATAAATGAAAATCTAAAACACCATGTATTTGGAGTAATAAATTCATGAACTCACCTCTGTTGGTTGAGCACCCCACAAGAAAACTCGCATGCGAAATTGAGGAAGCCCATACGCACCAGCTGCCATCATCCCCATCCGGGTTTGATAGTTCATTTTAATTAACCGAGCCAAGGCATATCTTCCCAAAAAGCCATTGGCAAACTTAACAATATCAACAACATTTTCCATCAAAACGAACTTCGGCTTCAGATACTCTACAATCTCCATGAAGACAACTAGTTGCTTGTTCTTCTCATCGTCTAAAGGTTTCTCCTTGTTTCTAAACCTATTGAAACCACTAATGCCTTGGCATGGAGGGCCCCCACAAACCACATCAACATCACCCTATAGGATTGGAAGAATAAAACAGACAAGCTTAAGACTTTTCTCTGAGCACTAGAGTAATGCATACTACATAGCATATGAACTAAAGAAGCTTACTGGGAGTGGGATAATCTTCGATTTATAGCCATCTCTGACAAAACTTTTAATGGTTTCCTGAGAATTACTGTAACCATATACTGCATGTGAGACATGTTTATGTCTAGACTCTAGATAAGTAAAGTACAAAGGAAATATAAATATCAATTGCATACCCCAAACCTCCAAATGGTTCCCATGTATCATCTTGAGGCCCATAATTTTTCCAACGAACCTACAAGAAAAAAATTTAATGGAAAATAGTTAAGTATAACACACTAACAGCTTGAACTGCAGACATATTTTACTGCATGTTCCATAGGACTGATCATTGAACTTAGTCTAGTTACAAACACAAGTTCAATAATCATGCATGCAATTAAGATTATATTAAATTCTATATTAAATAAAACAGCAGGGTTTAAGTTATACCTTTAAGTATAATCCAGTCTCTCCCATTTCTTTGGGATCACCATAACATATATCAAGAATTTTTTCAACTTCAAAAACCTCAGAATCATTATCACTATCACTTTGTTCATCATCACCTCTATCATCTTGCAAACCAAAAGGATTGAAAACTTGCTCCTCCGAACTTTCACTTTTATCCAAACAAAAATAAGTGCAAAGTTTTTTCCACTCCTTCATAAGTGATAAAAAGTCTTCTGCAGATTCATTCCTCACCTGGTATACAAAGACACTGCATCTAAGAATATGCTTGCATATAACAACAAAAAAGCAAATGAAGCAAAATAGTATTGCAGGTGTGACCTGTGTTTCTGGATGGTTCCATTTGAGACTATCACATGCATGTGAACTCAAATCAACAGCCCACCCCTGCCAAAAGACAAAAGAAATAAATGCCTAGATTTAAGTAAAACCATTGTAGAAACATTTGTGCATTTAATCAAATTAATTGCAATAATTAACTTACTGTCTGAAGATTCAACCCAGCCATTTTTGCACCTAGGCACAGACCAGTTGACATACCACCACACCCAGAGTATAAATCCAGCAATGTCACTTTTCCCAAGTCTTCTTTGTTATCAGATTTTACTTCATTTGCATTATTAGTATCGACATCACTAGAAATAGTAGACGATGTCTCACTGCCATTTTCACAATTTTCTGTAAACAAAAAGGAACAGAAAAATCTAACATAAGGAACAAACTTTTGACATGAGAATAATCAACACAAGCTGGTTACACTGACCTGGTAAGTTAACAAATGTTGAATATGGTAACAAATATAGCGTGTCACAGTAATAATCACAAGCTGGAATTTTCTCCATTTTTGTCTTCAAGTCCACCTAAAATGAATCTCTATACATTAGCAAGTTGGATGAATAAACAAAATAAAATCAAAATACAATTATGTGGCAAGTATACATTTAGTGGCACTTTTGCAATGGTTAATCTCTTAACTAGACAGTCCAAAGGGTTATCATCCTTGACCTCTGAAAAGAATACACGCTTCTTATCAATTAAATTGTCCACATCTTTTATGACCTGCAAAATAGAGATCAAACAACACATGGGAGCAACATTAACCCAAAATTACATGAGAATATAACCATCATCAAATCAAGTCCAAATTTATATTACAGTGTCTCTGGCTCTGTAAAACCACTGAGCTGTAAAATATGGCTTCCCATCAATTGCTTCAAACATTTCAACAATCTTGCAAATGTAACAATCCATGCCTTCTCCAGCCTAACAGAAAAAAAAAGAGTGTAGTCTTAGTTATTTCCATAAATTAGTGAAAAGAAAAACAGAAATTGTCTTTCAAATATAGCTAGAAAGAAGAATTAGCAAGAAAAGAAAAATCCCATAAATTTTGACATTGATTTTAATGAATCAAATCTCTATTATCAATCTCTAGTTTGCAATAGAATTATCTTAAGATCATCCAACCACCTTCTTTATCCCATTTTTTTGTTAATCCGTAACTTTTATAGATATTGTTTCTATATTTAGGCAAACATCTCTGTATTTATCCCCAAATACCACTTATAGGTTCAAGTTTCCACCACAACTAACCATCAAATTCCAGGTGACATCAATATGTTCCAGACAATACCATTTACTGGATTCTATCAGACATCCAAATTCATATGATAAACATACCTGCACATGGGCGTCATCATTGAGATCATATATAACTCGCCCATCAACCTCTGCCCGAGTGTAATGCCTCCGCGCTTGAATAACCTCCTCATCATCCTCACTAGGCCAAAGAAAAATGCTAGTAAATACGATTAAATTCAGACAAACAAGGTAAGGCAGCTATTGAAGAATAAACACTTACTCATTTCCTTTTACCCCTCTCCTGTTCTTCTGAAAGCATGAAATTATGAAATCCCATCAAATTTCAATTTACCAAAAAAAAAAAAAAAAATGAAAACAGTTGAAGTAGTTTGTTTCCCTTCTTAGTGAAGAGTTAAAATCCCACATTGAAAAAATATAAAAAGAAAGAGTGACTTATAGATGTGAAGACACATGAAGTTACTACGTTAGCCTTTTGATTCTAATATGATATCAAAATATGTAATGGACCGCTAAGTCTAAAAAGGCATTCACAACTCACTGAAAGGGGTAGTGTTGAAGTAGTATGTTTCAGTAATGTTACCCAGGGGAGTGTGAAATGGCGTGTTCAAAGGTAAGTGTGAAGAGCCTTATGTCTCTCCAACAAAAACAAGAAAAGAATCAACATTAAGATACACTCACCTTTCCCTCGTAGCGCTTAGGCCACCGCTCCCTTGCTTCTTCATCAGGAACCGGATCACCAATAAACCTGGCATCCGGCACATCATCATCCTCTTCATCAACATCGGCAGTTTTCCCTCTCGCTTTTGACTTGGACTGCAGGGTTTTAGAACCCACTTCTCGTTGATCCATCACGTCTACTTTCTCCTCGACTGTCTCAACTTGGTTGCTGCAGATCTCCTCTGCGTCAGCCATTTCTTCATTTAGGAAAGTAGACGGAGCCACCTCGGCTGCTTCCGAATCATGCTTCTTTAACTTCGAAGTGGATCGCGTTTGCCTCCTAAAGGAAGCAAATTCTGCGGAAGGGGCTGATTTCCGCTTGGTAGACATTGAGGGAAGATGTGAGGTAGAAAGTCAGAGCGGCGGGACGGGGAGAGGAGACGCTAGAGCGGCGGCGGCCAATTCAGTTTTGGAGGGATTTTGGGTTTTCTAGAGAAAAAGTGGAACTTCTCAAAAGGAAAGTTGGGGGGAAGTCAAATTTTGAGGTTTTTTTGAAAGGAAGTTTTGGAGGGAGATATTTTTAAATGAGCAGTGCTAGGAGCACCCGCCTCCTGCACTCTCCGGCCAACACTCTCCCTTTCATTGGGCCACGTAAGGTTGTTTAAGCTCTAAAGTGCAACCTCTCGCGAACTAAAATAACGTGGCCCATGGCATACTCTGTACCTCGCTTTAATAGGCCCAAAAAGCTTGTAATAATCCGGGGATCCCTTGAGTCTTGCATTTTTCCGAACTGAAAGGACACGATCTTGTTCAGGATGTAGAATTACCGGTGAAGACGCATCCTTGTCTTAGCTCAGACAACAGTCTAAAATATGTATGGAGGTGGTCTAATAGAAAATTAAACCATAAATGAAGAGATTGTAACCTGGTTATGAGGTTTTGCACATGTGACAACAGTTGGTACTGTTTCATCCCACCATAGACGACCAAACGGCCTATGCAGATTCAAAGGGTTTAGATAATTAAGCCGAAAACTTGAAACAAATACATGATAAAAACAAACCTCGAAAGGCTTACTTAGATGATGACCAGTTCATCAATCTCAAGAAATTATCTTGGATCTGTTATTGTTTAGAATGTAATATTGTGAGGTTCTGTTGGAGTTGTGGTGTGAAAGCTGCACCAAGAGCAGCAAATGAAAAGAAAGCTGCACAAAATGGCAGCAAAATGAAATGAAAGCAGAGCTGCACCAAGAGCAACAACAAAAGTGCAGCAAACGAAGCTGCAAATGTTGATGAAATGAGGCTGAAATGAACAGAAAATGAAATGCAAATGAAAGGCTGCAAAGTAGCAGCAAAGCACAGCACATGGACCCGCACAAATGGCAGCAAATCTTTGAAAGTAATCTTGCATTAAATGTTTAGGAGATTTTCTTGTACTAGGTCAAAATTAGGTGAGAAAAGTAATGTTGAGGTATTAAGTGATTTCTGCTATATAATGGCAGAAGATGAATGAAAAGAATGGGTTCGACCTCACCAAATGAGGTAACTCCACCGGTGTGTCTCCCTTCTCCTCCAAATCCTCTCTCAGTTCCTCCCTTCTAACCTCAAAAAATCTAACAGGTTCAAAAGCTAAATATAAAGATGGTAAAAGAGATGGAAGGAACCTAAACAAAAAAAAAACCTACCAGAGGATTCCCTGATTCCAAATTCACCCTTGGAACATCAGGATCCCATTCAACTTTGTTATCTGGAAGCACTCGAACACCTGGCAAATCTCTAAAATTTGCTCCCTGCCATCACAGAAAACAAAAGGCCAGAGACAGGCAATTCAGCAACTCAGATAAAAAGCATTGTAGGAGTCTGAGATTATAGACAGTGCATGTCCTATTCAGCTTGACAATAAAATTATAATAACCTTCCCCTTGGGGATCTGGCAAACACGTTGATGATCATCTGTATTCAATTCCAGGGGACGATGATCGAACAAGGAACTTTTAGCTGAATGGAGATTTGATGAACCCAGCACATCTACAAGAACAAAGATATAAGTTTCTAGTCCTTGTTAAATCATGATCATCGGTGATTATGAGAAATAGGAGAAGTGTTGATAAAAACTAAGCCCTGACCTTGACAAACATCAAATTCTAGGTGACATCAATACGTTCCAGACAATGTAATACCATTTACTGGATTCTATCAGACATCCAAATTCATATGATAAACATACCTGCACATGGGCGTCATCATTGAGATCATATATAACTCGCCTATCAACCTCTGCCCGAGTGTAATGCCTCCGTGCTTGAATAACCTCCTCATCATCCTCACTAGGCCAAAGAAAAATGCTAGTAAATAAGATGAAATTCAGACAAACAAAGTAAGGCAGCTATTGAAGAATAAACACTTACTCGTTTGCTTTTACCCCTCTCTTGTTCTTCTGAAAGCATGAGATTATGAAATCCCATCAAATTTCATTTCACCAAAAAATAAAAAATGAAAACAACAAGAAAAGAATCAACATTAAGATACACTCACCTTTCCCTCGTAGCGCTTAGGCCACCGCTCCCTTGCTTCTTCATCAGGAACCCGGCATCCGGTACATCATCATCCTCCTCATCAACATCGGCAGTTTTCCCTCTCGCCTTTGACTTGGACTGCAGGGTTTTAGAACCCACTTTTCGTTGATCCATCTCATCTACTTTCTCCTAGATTGTCCCAACCTGGTTGCTGCAGATCTCCTCTACGTCAGCCATTTCTTCATTTCGGAAAGCAGACGGAGCCACCTCGGCTACTTCAGAAACATGCTTCATTAACTTCGAAGTGGATCGCGTTTGGAGGGATTTTGGGTTTTCTAGAGAAAAGTCGAACTTTTCAAAAGGAAAGTTGGCAGAAGTCAAATTTTGAGGTGTTTTCGAAAGGAAGCTTCGGAGGGAACCCAAACCCTTAAGGGTGCGTTTGGGTATACTTCTGCCCTCTAGCTGAATTCCATTAGCGGTAGATACGAGATATTTATAAATGAGCAGTGTTAGGGGTACTCGCCTCCTGCACTCTCCGGCCAACACTCCTCCTTTCATTCGGCCACGTAAGGTTGTTTAAGCTCTGAAGTGCAACCTCTCGCCGAATTAAAATAACGTGGCCCAATGAAAGGAGGAGTGTCAGCCGGAGAGTGCAGGAGGCGAGCGCCCCTAGCACTGCTCTTTTTAAATTTCATCTTATTATATTTAGGAATAGGGTTTATTTATTTTGTATTCTAAGAATATGAAAAAAAAAAAAAAGAATTATCAATGAAATATTAATTTAGTAATTATCAATTATCAATTATTAGATATTTCAAATAAATAAATCAAATAAATCCAATTAAAATCCCTTGTATGTACTAGGAGCGAAAAAGTAAAAAGTTAACAAATTTTATTCACATGAAATTTTGTGTACCTTCAGCAAAGTTGGTTTGCTTGATGGTGCCAAACACCTCCATCACCCTGGACAAACTCAATGCTCTTGAAGGCCTGAGGCATGAGCTTGGGGACGAGGATGTGGGAGTCAATGATCAAAGCCTTGAACATCCTGGATGGAGGGATGAAGGTGGTGATCTCCTCGGTAATGGTGGTGACGCCCATGTTTCTGCCTGTTAATTAGGAGAAATTGATGAAATTTGTGCACGAAGAGGTGAGATTAAATCTCTTACGCTTAGTGGAGTATGAGATGGGCCAATGTAATCTGTGGCATTTATTTATAGGAAAAACGATTGAGTGAAGAGTGGAATATCCGATTTGGTCTCTCAACTTTCATTTTTGAATCAAATCTATTCTTAAACTTTAAAAAATATTAAAAGTATCTTCAAACTTTAATTTTTAGTATTAATTTAGTTCCTCCGTCAGTTTGCTGATGTGGCAAAATTCTCCGTTAAATAATTTCATTTCTATTAATATTGAGTATGAGGTGGAAACAAAGTTGATGATGCGTTATTTTTTTAATTATAAAGCATTGTGATACAGTAATTTTTAAAACAAATGATATGGATATAATTTAATAAATAGTTATTAAATGAAAATTTTAAAATTACTTTCATGCCCCTATAGTTATCTCCTTCCCCCATCCCTATCTTCTTCCTCTCTTGATTGAGGATAGATTTGGTTTAAAATTTTAATTTTTAATTTTTTAAAGTTGATTGAGGACATAATTTTAATTTTTAGTATTTTTTAAAGTTTAAGGATAGATTTGGTTTAAAAATGAAAGTTGAGGGACCAAACCAGGTATTTAACCTAGAATTATTTGGGTCTTTAGTCCAGTCCTTAGTGGCTGGCGTACAGCGCACTCCATTGCTGAATTGAAGGACACTTTAGTATGGAAGGGTTCTTACTTCTTGCCCAACTTCTAGATTTTTAGCAATCAAAGTCTTCTCATAAGATGTCCATTAAATGATTAATAGTTATGTCACTAAAAAGAAGGGTGTTAAAATATGACATCTTGAATTTCAAACTTAAGTACTATTAATTTCCCACCCCAAAAATTCCCTAAGTTCATAAAAATAAATAAAAGAGTCTTCTAGTAAGATAAGCCCCTCAATCAACTATGGTGGGTAAATGCAGCAACAGTCCAAATAGCTAAATCAAACAAATCCAATTTGAATCCCTTGTGTATATTTGGGAGCGAAAAATAAATAATAATAATAATAATAATAAAAGGACAATTATTTTTTAAGAATAAGATAAAAAAATAAAAAAAAAATCTCACCCATTTATGGTAAAAAAAATAAATAATTAAGATTTTATGTAAGTAATAATATAGAAGTTATTATACAAAAAATATGTATAAAAGTCATATACGAGTAGAGTTTTTTTGTTAGTATGCATAGAAGTTATACATTCCAATTCATATATATAAATATCTTGCTCAAAAATAAAATATAGAACATAAGAATAGTGCATATCAATTTAACTCAAAAAAAAAAAAACCCCACTAAAGTTTCAATCTTAAATAACATCATTTTATTTAATTAAAATTTAATTTAAAATTCAAAAATACACCTTTTTAGATATTGTTTCCTACATTTAGAAACTAATTATATATTTAGAATATAATCAATTTTTAAATACATGTATCAATATTTAATAAAATAAATTTCTTAATTTTGAATTATATTTTTAATTTATAAATATAAATAACAATATTTAATAAATTAAATTTATGAATTCTAAATTAAGCATAATTAGGTGAAACAATATCAATTAAAATTAAGATTTTAGTTCTCTCTTTTAAATTAAAATTAATTTGCACTATTTTATAAAGTATATACTCGATATGAGTAGAAAAATTTTCAATCACTTATTTCAAAATTTAAAACAATAAATACAGTACTTGACTAAAATGAATGACATTTGAGTAGCCATATTTACTCTCAAATTTGTTTATTAACTGATTCATAATATATGTATCTGTTAACTTTAAAATCCTAATATCAAACTACCGATTATGGTACACTATTTGTTACTAAAAATAAATGAAACAAAAAACTTTATTGAGCAAGCCGGTAACTTCTTAAATAACTCAAAAGCAATAGCTTAATTAATTAGAACTTGAGAAGGGTCATCTCTTATGTATTCCATCTTAAATGTACTCATAAAACGAAGAGAACCTAGCTTCCATATATTAAAAGTCTCAAATTCCAAACATAACAATTGGTATCAAGAGAACCTGATCCATAAAATCGAATGACATCGTCACTCTTGTAAAGGTTCACCTTTCCCCTCCCCTTGGGCAATGGTTCAATCCGCCCCATAACAATTATTCAAAAAAACAAAACAATTGGTATCAAGAGGAATGCTAAATGCAGTCCAGAAAATACCGAGTGCACTTTTTATTTTATTTTATTTTAGTTTTTTTGCAAAAAAAAATGAAAATGAAAATTCACTCCTCACCCGCACCATCAGGCGCGGAATGTACAGGCGCCATACCAAATAAGAGAACCAGGTCATGTACGATTTAAATATGAATGTGTAGATATATATATCATACACGATTCAGTGCACTTAAACCAGCTGATGTTCAATTAAAATATGAATGTGTGTACATTTAATATGCAAAGGCCAAAGGAAGTAATAAGAAACCAGAATGAGGGTAGAGTGAAAACTTCTGCTCGAAGACCAACTTCCAAGTTTCCTCCCCATCAAAATGCACTGCAATCGTAGCAATTTCAAGAAACAGTTCGCCCATAGCACAAGCAGGCAAGATAAAGGTTTTTTGCCCATTTTTCCTGCATTTAATGAAACCAGAAAAATAATCAATCTACATGCGGCTCAGAGTTGGGAAGATATAGCCCATTTTTGATACTTGTCATCCGGCAACGTGGTACCAGATATATCCATGCCTTAAAGCTTCATGGACCAGAAAAGCATAGCAAGTTTAATGAGAGTAAAATTTCACACAAATAAGAGCATTGCCTTCACATGTGTACTGGGAAATTGAGAGGTGCGTAGAGTTTCCTGAGTTTCATCACCAGGTCGACGCCTGGGAATGCTCAGGATAAGAGCAGCCTGGTCACTGGTTGCAGCTGTTGATGTGATTCGATAACCATTATCCCACCGTTTGTGGATGCCCTCACTAGGATAGAGAAAATCTAATTCAACCACCTACAGTGCCCATCAAAGTTTAAATTTAAGCTCAAACAAAAGAAGAAAACCATCTATCAATCTTTGCAAGATCAGTGTAGGAAGTACTAAACTTGTAATTTGTAAAGGAACAAAAATTCAATCCACAGAAATTAAGTTCGACCTGATCACTGAACCCAGCATTGCGAGACATGACAACACCCCATCTGTTTCCAGCAGTCGCCATGGATGTTACATGAAACCCTTCCTTCCACTTCTTATTAATCCACTTAAAAGGGAAAGAATCACTCACTTTATAAGATTGCTGAGTGTATTGGGTGCCTACAGAAATTAAATCATAATTTTGTGATCTAATTCATAAAATTTAGTAGCAAAAAGCCTATAGATGCTCAGATATTGTTAATGCTCAATTACAAATCTTGGCAAAAGTCTGCAGGATAGTTTAAGCAAACATATTATTAGCAAAAATGAAGTTCAGGTCAAATTGATTGTTATGTTCCCAAAGGGTTGCTTTAGCTCACAGCTATGTATAAGAGCAGGACCACTAGCACTACGCATAATGTGCAGCTAATGAGCAAAGGCAGTAAAAGTTGGACCATTAGTCTACCTTAAAAACAACAGAAATGGCAACTGTAAATGCAATCATCATAAGAAAGGCAATTGTTTAGGACATGAATACCAGAATGGTTCAAATAATAAACAATTAACAATATAAACCTTTGGACATCACAACAAGGGAGCTTCCAACATTTGACCCAGCAACAGAACTTATGTAATAGTTCTTCTCCCACTGTTCCATGATCCACTCCTACAAATTAGGAAGAATAAGTCCATGGTCAAAAATACCATTAGTTAGCAAAGCTATGGCATGCATTAAGGGAAATTACTTTGGGTAAGAATGAGGGTGAACGTTCATAAACTTGGGAGGTGAAACCAGTTCCAGCATCCATAATTAGTGCCCAAAGATTGCTACAAGATGATACACAACTTATTAGCAGACCATCTGTCATTCCTTTGTCCACATGTTGTGCCAACCTTGCATCAGCCACATTATAATGGTACCTATTTCATGGTAAAGGAGCAAGTCAAAAGGTAGACAAAGGAAGAAGACTAGTATTTGACAAATAAGAAGGTTCTTTTTCTCCTGGAGGTTTAAATTCTGATGATCCATCAGCCAAAGGTATAATCACCTCTGCTTCATAGGCTGTCTAGCATTGTAAACTGAAATCCACTGAGTAGCAGGAACTCCTAGACGGACCTTCTTCTTAGGTTGCCCATCATCTTCTTCAATGTTTAACCTACCCCGCTTTTGGCCAACCTGAAAGATAATCAAGCAGTGTCATATCAATGGTAATCATAGCTTCCTGAAAAATGTTTCAGAAAAAGAAGTCTAATTGATTCAAATGTGACAACAACTACCTTCTGAGCACCATCAGTGTTTATTGGCCTTAAAGTTGGGTTTGAACTTAATAAGCTGTCAAATAATGATATTAGTTTTGCATAGTTGGGCTCCTCATCAAATTTCATGTTCATCACAATCTCAAGAAATTGTTTAAGAGGTGCAGGGCAGAAACAGCAAAGCACTTCAGGAGTTGTTGCCATCTTCTTCTTGCAAACTAGGAAGGATTTGTTGTCACCCTAACAGAATAAGACATGACAAGAGAAGATGGAAGAAGAAGATGTGAGAATACAGTTTCTACAAACCATCCCAAAAACCAAAATTATAACGCATACCTGATAACCTTGCCATGGTAATCTGCCTCGATGTAAGAATATAAGAGTGTAGGCTAGGGATTCAAGATCGTCTCTCCTACTGGCAGTTCTTCCCAAGTGAGCATGAACACTAGCATATCGAACAGTTCCTCTACAAATACAAAACATAAATGGATCAGAAATAGCAAAAAGAGACTAATTGCAAATAGCCAAAGTCAACTCACCTAAACATGTCAGGACGTTGATCATAGTCAACATGCTGTCCGCTGCCGCCGTCCTTCCACTTTGTTGCTGCAATGACATGTATTGAAATAACATAAGAAGGGAACCTAAAGGGAAGATGAACAAGGGATTCCAAAGTTTACATGAAATTTACTTGCCTAATCCAAGGTCAACAAGAAAGAGCTTTTTCTCCTGTGATGTAGAGGGTTGACCAAGTAAAAAGTTCTCTGGTTTAACATCTCCATGCACATAACTGAGATCAGTCCACAGAGAGGTCAATATTCAAGTGAGGATTCAAAGCCAAAGAGGCAAAATGTACAAAGAAAGCTAGGGTTATCATCAAAAGAAAGGTTTCTGCAACCATAGATCAACAGAAAACTCTACAGGATTACATACCCTTTTGAGTGCATCTTCTCAAGGATTGATAGAGACTCAACTGCAATGCAAGCTACCATTTCTGTCGACATCCTGCATATTGAGTTGTGGAGGAAAAAAATTACATAATTAAGTTCAATATGAACATGTGCAAGATCCACAAACAGCAATTTCCATTCTGGCCCAAAAAGAGATCCATAAACCATACAAGATTGAGGCCAAAAGCAAACGACAGAAATATAAGGGCCAGTGTTACTCACGCTTGCCCTGAGTTATTCCAAACATCCCATAAGCTGGGGCCCAACATGTCCATAACCTGAAAATGCAAACAGATATGGTCATAGCCGGTGTTAAATTCCATGGTTAGGTTTGAAATGTAAAAGGAAATGGGTTAAGCTTTTACCATGATGTAATAGTCTCCTTGCCTTCCTTTGTAATGTACTTTGGGCACTCCATGGCTACCACCAAGAGCACTATTTTCCAGAAATCAATATAAATCATATCAGTTATGGCCATCATTAATGCAGTTCCACAAAAACAAACAGAAGGTAGATACCTACGTGTACACTTGCCATTCATATGGAGGACCATAATTACAGCCTTTGCTGTTTCTATGCTCAAATTTCAGAGCAACCTGA